>JALLAU010000827.1:0-12441 GCA_036939495.1 Thalassiosira hispida
GATCCTACGTAAGATACGTATGATACCTCGTCGACACCTAAGCTTGAGTACCACACTCTGACAATCTCTTGAAGTCGCACAAGCACAAGATGATGATACTTTTTGGATTGAGTGACAGACCAGGATGCGTAAAGATTTACCACAAGGAGCATAGCAAAAACGGAACAAACTGGGAACTGTTGATGAGGATCGCTTCGGGCAATGTGTTTCCTTCTCCGCAGACGGTAAGATTCTGGCCATTGGCGCGCCAGGGGCTTGGGTACACGGTGACAGACTCGGGTATATGAGAGTCTATAATTATAAATTATACGAAGGACGATGAAACTAGTCCGAGCTACTGGTAACAGCTCGGCCAGACATCGGCGGCGAAGCACCAAGTAACCTAGCCTATCATATATGGCGTCGCCATTGAGAGCATCGACAACCTGCTTTCGTCTCCTACGATGGGCGTACACTCGCGATTGGAGCAAGCATCAATAATGGCACTGGACATGTTAGGATACTACATTGACATTGATAATGACGATGGGCGAGCTGGAAACAGCTCGGCCAGGACATTGACGGTGAAGCAAGGAGTGATAATTCAGGAGTGTCTGAACTGTTGCCATAGGGCTATGCTAAATGATGCGAATGGTACTAGGGCAGGTCATGTGAGATGTGAGGGTTTATCACTACTTGGATAGTGAAGGTACTGGCTCGAGCTGGAAACAGCGCGTACAGGACATTGACGGTGATACTGCAGGTGGCTGGGTAGGGTATTATGTGTCTCTCTCGGCGGATGGCAAGAGTCTTGCCATATGAGCCCCAGGAAATTGGCGCTTATATGAAAACGATGGTTATGCGAGAGTTTATCACTTCTTGGAGGGTGAGGGTCCTGGCTCGAGCTGGAATCAGCTCGGCCAGGATCTACATTGCGAACAACTCGGTGATGGGTTCGGAACATCTGTATCATTATTCTCAAACGGCAAGACTGTAGCCATTGGAGCCAATGGGAATGATGGCAATGGTTGGGATTCTGGACAAGTCAGAGTTTATGGATGGGATGATAGCTCCCCGGGCTGGTGGCAACTTGGCAAGGCCATTTATGGCAATGCTATGTATGATGAATTCGGGTTGTCCGTCTCTCTCTCGGAAGATGGTAAAACTCTGGCCGTCGGTGCTCCTGGTGACAGTTTTATAGAGGTGATGTCCCCAGCACTACTGGACATGTGAGGGTTTTTAGCATTGAATACAATGATACAGGATTATTTCTTTGAGGATGCTTTACCCCAAAGTTATGAAGATCCAATTAATCTAAATTCTACGTTCGCGTTCCTCCAACATCTTTCATGTACAAGATGGCGAAGTTCTGTGCTTTGGGATTATTTGTGTCGACCCAACAGAGTTCCACCCTTTGAATTGTATGGAGGATCCATTTCAGATCATCCCCCTAAGGAAAGATATTCACCGATGCGAGAAGCATTCCAAACGATAGCATCAAGAACCACCTACTCTGCCTTAAATGCAACAGATGCACACTGTTTCATGTTCGTCCTGCATTCAAAAACTTCAAGTCTGTCGGAATGGAATGTATTGACTCCCATAGAATCACATTGGTCGCATATTTTGTGTATCCCTATTCAATCACATTTCCAAATATCAAAACCGCACCATCCCATCTTCAAATTCCGAAGCCAACTCCGCCACCTGACCTTCATACCGTCGTAATCTCTTTGATGGTTCTTCCCCTCCATAATACTGAGACGAGGGAGATCCTCCAACTTCATCGTCCCCGGCACCACCCGCCCCACCACTACCCTCTTTCCCAGAGTTATTGCCATCTCCTCCTCCTCCACCAGCGGCAGTAACCAATCGCGTGGATAGGAAGAATGCCACATCTTGAGCATTCACGGTGCATTTTTTGGGAACATAAACGAAATGTTCGGAGGCGTCTTCGATGCCTTGGTCTAGATTACCAGATTGATTCTGTATGGAGGAGATAATAATATTCAAATGAACAATCATATGCCAAGATGATGGAAATCAGATATAAAAAATAGTGAAACAAATATATGAGCAATACGTACAAATGCAGCATTCAATCGACCAAGCATCGAAGGCCAATCCTCTCCATGTGTGGAGTGAAGGGTTGCATCCCACGCTATCAAATTCTTGCGCAATATGCCGGCTTGGCGCAAGAAGGCCTGCTGCTGGTCGTAGTGTTGACGAGGAGGGAGGCTCATATTTATTTACCAACTGCAACAGGTATCACAGGATGAGTTATACGGTCAACTGTCGCTGGCGCTGCAGGAAAGAACTCTCTGCTCTCCGCCATTAATTTAAGTATGATGATGATGTTATTGCTCCTCTATTATTTGTGCGTAGTGCGTAGATAGAGTACCGCAATGTACCTTAAGTACTCTAACATGCACGCCGCGGCCGCGTCGCCAAGGCGCAGTGACACCACGATGCAGCTCTGATGAATGTACCAACAAAGCCGTCAAAGCAAGGAGGAGTGTGCAAAAGACACGGTGCTTATCCAAAGAAATCAAAGAAGAGGAAGATGAAATAGGATTGGTCATTTGCTATTATTATTCATATTTTTTGCGGGAAGAGGGGTGTTGAATCTTGAATGCAGTTTTGTCATTTTTGATCTCTGTCTCCGGGTGACGATAACTTGTTGCCAAAACAATATCACATCTTTTGTCAACATATTTTCCTTTATTCGGTCCCAAGCATAATGGCGATCGAGATAGGTGCAGCAAGATGATATTCAAATGATATCATTAAGTTCAAGTTCGATGTTTACTTCTCTTGTGTCGAGAGTGAGATCTATGTTTGTGCTTCTTCTTCCTCCTCCTGCGATCATCCTCGCTGCCATACCCTCTTGACTCATCGTCGGATTTGACACTAGAGTCTCTTCGCCGATGGTGTTTTTTACGATGCTTTTCTATCTTCTTACGCTTCTTCTGATCTTCGCCAGTGTTGTCGTCACTATCATCTCGGCTTTGATTGCGGTCATGGCGGTGTCGCTTACGCCTTTGTTTAGATGATTGGCTGCTTGAAGAGACGTTGCCATCAGTGGATGATGCATCATTATCATTATTGAATTGACTAGGAGGATGATGTTTTGCACTGGTGCCAGATGTGCCATCATTCAATGCAGCTGCTTTAGAGTTGATCGTTTTGGCAACCATGTGATTTGAGGTACTTCCCTCAACAGTACTCTTTTGTCGAGAAGCCGTGTGCAGATGATTAACTCGACTACTATTCCCATCGTCATTTCTCTCTGGCTCATCATCATCATCATCATCATCATCATCAGATGATATTTCCATGTCGGATTCGGCGGCATCAAATATGGATTGAAACACGTCAGCAGAAGGTCGGGTTGGAGGCGGACCTCCTTCTTCGCCCAAGGTGTCCAACATCATGCCACCGTCTGTTGTATAGCCATTCGTCTTATTTGCTGCCACTGCCCCTCCGCCATTTGACCCTTTTGTCGCATCACCGCCCTTTTGACGTTGATCAGCAACCGCAGGCTCAAAGACTGTCTGGCGGAAATAATTCTCTTCTTTGCTTTGCATTTTTCCTGCTGCAGCGGACCCTTCGCCGGCAGTAGACGGAACTGGGATCCCCCATCTCTTGCAGAGAAGTCGGGTTGGAACCCATGGAGTAACAGTAACCTGCACCCATTCTTCCTTATCAAGGTTTTGCTGTTTGTCGGCATCGTCATTGTTCGTTGGTGACATGGACGTTTCTTGGTCACCTGTAGAAGAAACAAATCGGCTTTTCATCGATTCTTTTACGGCGTGAAAATTCATCTCACTTCCATCCTTCGCAAGCATCTTCCCTGATGGTGGCAACTGCTTTTGTTCAACAGAGGATGGTGGCAATACCTTAGGGACCAATGATCGAGATGGACGTTGGTGTTGTTGCCGGCGCTGTAAATCTAGACCCAATCCAGTGTCAAATCCATCCATTGCACTTGACCTGACAGCGTTGTCATCCTCGGCAGGGAACACATGTCTTTTTACAACATATCCTGAGGGTGGCGTAGGTCCCGTCCACCGCGTAGGAGCATCTGTCTTAGCTTCAGTGTCGGCGTTGCTACTAAATCTGCCTCGGCCGAGTGTGAAGCCAGGAAGCGGGGGCTTTCCATCCATTGTACTTGTCTTCATAGCAGCAATACCTCCTGTATCTTCACTGCCTTTACCCACACCCCATGCACTCCACGCATCGGCCACTTTGCCCTTGTCTTCAGACTTCTTGCTTGCTCTTTTCTCTAATGCTTTCCTTTCGCTCCCAATTGTCTCTGATTTTCCAAATAATGTCCCGCCATTGATCATCCCATGGTCTTCTTCATCGGACGCCACTGGAGAATGTATTTCCGTTGTATACTCGTCACCACCAACACGGTCTTTATCTCGACTAGCAGAAAATGCATGCATCTCACCATCCTGATACACATTGGCATCATCTTCATCCTCCAAGGCAAACCCGCTTGATGCCTTCGTTCCAATGAAATCAGTGTAGTCGCGATCTGCCGCGTAGTGAGAATGCTGTTGACTCTTCCCTTTGATACCCGGATCGCTCATGTCATCATCATCACTATCTTCTGTTCCACCATCTTTGCGACTACTCTTGTCCCATAATGCTTGACGTTCATCCTTGCGTAGGTTGTCAGTTAAATATCTATCCCCTCTAGCTCCTCCGGCAGCATCGTTGTCGTCTTCTGTTGGTGCCCTGCCACGTTGCTGGGCCAATGCGCGCCGTCGTTCATGAAATTCTCGAAACTCGGGTGCGTTCTTGAATGGGTCATAGCCCATCCCATGTCGATTGATCTTGGGAGGTGGTATTGTGAGACCTTTGGACAAGCCTGTCTTGTCTTTTGACTGGGTGGCTACTGACTTATTGTGCGAATCAGCATTCGGGACAATGCTCGGTAGACGTATTGCACGTAATCTTTTGGAAGCCAACCACTTTGCCTCATGTGCCGGTTTCCCCTCTTGTTCCAATTCTTTCATTACTTCATTATCAATCACATCTCTCCCGCCAGCCGCAACGTGTCCCGACAATGGAACAAATGCCACGCCCAATCGTGATCGATATCCCAACACACGTAGTAGACGCCACCCTATGGATTCATTCGAACTAGTGGGTTTTTGACCACCACCATGACTCATTCCAGAAACTTGTGCAAGCTCTGCCAATGCTGCATTTTGACTACGCAATTTGGATTGTTTGGTGTTGGGCTTTTTGCTGTCATCATCACCATTCAATGGCTCATCTTTCATTGTTTGGTACTGCTTCCCAACTTTCAACGGCGACATGAAATCAATTTCATCCTGTTCATCCATGATATCCGAAAGTGTAGGCGGTGCAGCAGCTGTCATCCTCCTCTCCTGACCAACAACATTGTATTGATTTTCATCCTGATCCTCTTCTTCTTGATCTTCCTCTTCCCATGCAAACTTGGGTCCAGCTACACGAAACTGCTTTGCCTTTTTCTTCTTCTTTTCAATCTTACTACTCGGGCCATCCCCCAAAATGACATCACCCACCATGCTAAAACTCTTTCCGCCCTTGGATGCGCCACCGCTCACTAGATGTGATTTGATTTCTGCATCCGTCCATCCGGCAGATTTGCGCGCAAACCAGGAATGCTGATCTTTCCCGCCAGCATCTGATCCGCCGCCGGATGCATGGCACACCGGGATATTTTTTCGGCGTCGTGCCGAGGACGCGGCAGTTCTAGTTTTGGTTGTGGTTCGTTTGCGAGTGTAGGAGATGGCGGGTGGCGAGGAGTTGCCATCATTATTGTTGTCTGACATTGTAGACTTAGTGTCTGCTACTACTGGACTGCTATAATCTTCTGCGGTGGCTTTTAGTAAAACACATTGATCCTGGAAGGAGAGTGAGTAGCCCTCTTATGCGGTTCAAACTGCGACGATGTTTGGTTAATACCTGTGCATAATACTTCACCTAGTTTGTTTTAAGTGTTCAGTTTGCTTACAATTTACAATTACAATTGTGTACAATTATCTCTCGTCCGCCAATCTCGGCCAGAAAGTGCAGGTAGGAGGGAGTTGAGGAGAAGGAGGAGGGAGAGCTAGTATTAGTATTGGTATTGGGAGGGTGGAGGACGCCAAGTGCGAGGTGCGGGGGAAAATTCAAGCGCGGAAATGGGATTTAGCGAACATCCACATCGCCAACTCACAAACCAAAATCATATTATTTAGAAGCGGGCAACGGGCAACGGGCAAGCGCCACCTTCTGCATTTCCCCAAGCAAAACGGGGACGCCGTTATGATTGCGAGGCTAAAAAAATGGAACTATTGCGTCTATTACCCACTCCCATTTTGCTTGGTGGTCATTAGTTATCTTTGCATCTACTCCACTACCTTTACCCGTCTAAATCAGTGGAAGGAAAATACTACGACTTCCGAAGGCAATGCTTCGTTTGTAAGAAGACCATCAAACAACAAGCAATTCCACACAACTGCAACAAAATGTGACAATGATGTCACCATCATCGATAAAAGCAGATCGCAGAGCGGCGAATATATTGCACTGATGAAGTGGTTTCACAATCTTTGTGGAGGACGGTATATTGAGATGGGTGTTCTGGATGGCAAACTTTATAGCAACAGTCATGTCTTCCACCAGTCACCGCTCCAGTGGAAAGGGGTGTTCATTGAGCTTATGGAGCACAATGACAAAGATCCGATTGTTCATCGTCCAGAAGAGCTTGCTACAATACACGCAGGAGTTTGTGATGAATCAAAAACACTCCACTATTACCCGGGGAAGGCAAGTTATGAATTCGCTGCAGAGATATTTGGTAAAAAATGGTGGGGGGAAGATGTTGTACCATTGGATTACCCGGGGGTAAAGGAGATAGACTGCGACACATTGGGACGTCTTTTACTGAAGCATGCATATTTTGACTATTTCAGTTTGGATGTGGAGGGCGCAGAAATGTCTGTGATACGCTCGATCGACTATGACCGGGTCGGATTTGGAATAATTCTTGTCCAAGCTGATCACAACGGACGAAAGAACTTGTCATTGAAGTTGTTTTTGGAATCCAAGGGATACCATATCTTACACGAATTTCAGAGAAGTTATTGGTTTGCCAATCGTCGCTTCCACGATATTTACGAGGACATTATTTATTAGATGATGTGTGGAGGATTTATGAAATGCAAATAAGGATGTGTGTTTGATTCTGAGATTGAAACAAACTAAATATCTCCCAACAAGACCAACATTCGAGAAATGTATCAACTCAGAATTTAGCTAGGGTACTGAGCTAGAATAGCAAACCCACTGCCATCATACTGAATGGGTATGCTCCAACTATTGGGCGCATTTGCTGGCTAGGCATCGGGCAATGTGGGACGAGAAAGAAAGCATACGGGTACGAATGCAAAAGAGTACCTTAAGGTAAGGCCTGGACGCTGGACGAGAGTCTGGATAGAAAGCCGACTGTTGATTCGAGAAGACAGTTCAACATATTGTTTATGCGGATCCAGAAGAATCAATCCAGAAAATGAAGAGCGCAATCAAGTATTCATCCCGATAATTGTTGAAGATTGAACAAAAAAGAGAATGCAGAAAGGAAAAGGGTACTATGGTGCATGTATAATGTGCTCAATGTGATGCATTGTGGCTTGAGTTTGCCGGCATGAGCAGTTCCAAGATATCTGCGAGATGGAACACAGCGTTGGATCTTGCCCAGTCCATCAGCCATGGCGCTTTTGGATGGGAAGACGACCATCATTGCTCGCAGGGTGTGCAGAGGTGTCTTAGTTTTAGTGGATGTCATTTGGTATTTGAAAGAGCATTACTAGTGTAAGCGCTTGGAAGCTCTGGTGAGAAAAGAAAATGTACAGATATGAATATGGTTATGGGCAATCCAAATTGTGATAATACCCCATATGCACTGGATGTGCTACTGATAATATGAACGCCTTGGTGAGGGGTTGGAGTGTCAGTTGAATACTTTGTGGAGAAATAGAGAGTTGATTTCGGAATCGCTTTGTATGGAGGGTTACCAATAGGTAGGTATCTGTTGAGAAGACACCTTCAACTGAAATGCCAGAAGTAAAAAATGTTTGTATCAGTCAGATAGTTTGATATTAGATCTAATATTTCATTTTTAGTATGTCACAATCTGTTCGAATGGGTAAGCGTGAATGAAAAAGACATCGGTATTCATTTTAATGACACTGGAACGTCATTTTGACTGACATTCAGTCGCAAAAAAGTGAGAACCTCTCGTGAATAGATAGGCGTACCTATCGTATCGTATCGTACAATACAATATCAAAAACTACTTTGAACCAGCTTTGAACCGTGTTATTACCTATGTCAGATATCTTTGCGAGCGTGCACACTCGATAGATGCTCAATGACCATTACGCCATAAGACAAGGAGTGCTTTTGATCCAGCATAAGCATAACCATAACTAACGTGAGAACGCAGAAGCAACTCACGCTAAAAGTAAAAGCAAAAAGCACGTGGGGGGGGGATGCAATCAATCGACCTGTAGTTTTGTGGTGCAGTGTACCATAGTGCTTCGATATTAAACATTATTTTGTAGAGTGCAAAGAGAGAAGATGAGTATGAAGCTCAGTCTAGCAGCTCCCTTTCTCGCAGCCATCATCGCTTCAGCTTCAGCCGATAATGCAGTAATATGGAACTCCATTGCAGATTCCAACGCATTGCAAACTGTCGATGGTGATCCTATATCATGTTTGTCTGGCAAGGCCTATAGTATGGTGAATGAGGGTGATGGTGACTATTTGAAGATTACGCCAAACCAGTTGAGTGTTGTGGTGAAAATGGGTCATGGCATAATACCATTTACTTTTTACCTTGATTGAACTTTGATATAAAACACAAATGTATCACTGCTCTTATCTCTGCGGTTATTCTCACATCACGCACATCAATCACAGGTGGCACTCAGGGACAATCCTCTTCGGCAAGAAAAAAACAGGCTACAATTGTAAACTAGGCGACGGAAACCGTCCCAACCTCGGAATATATTCACACCTAACATTCCGCGCCAAAGCCTCCAACTTTGACGCCACTTTAGGATGTGAACCCCGCATCGATTTATATGGCGGAAGTTGGCCACGCAAGACTTCAAATATTTTAGTATTAAAATACGGATATGTGGATTTTGGATCGCTAGTGGAATATGAATATCGTACGGTGGTGATACCCACGGAGGATATGAAGACTACAGATTTTCCATTGGATCAGATACAAAAGTTGACTTTTCGGAATTGTGGTGGGATGAGTGGGCAGAGGTATGATGTGCAGGGTGTGGAGATGACTGATAGTCCACCGGGTATTATCCCACCTGGTCTAGGGGGTGGGGGTGATCCTGGTACAACTCCTAATCCGACGGGGTCGCCTACCCCTGAACCTTCTTTGGGGCCTCTGCCAGATTTGGTTGTGTATGTTAGTTTGGAGGATGGATATTCTGTTGAGTCTGTCGATCAAAGGTAAGATTCATACCCGTGAATGCCAATTGAGTTTTATGGTATAGCTATATCAAAATGCAAAAACAGCGAGAACATAAACATCTCACACGTGTCACATGTGTACTGTTTATACGCAGCTGTCTCTACTTTGCAGACAAGGGCATCACTTCTCAAATACCCAACACACAAGAAGGAGATCATCTCATCATTCAACCAGATGCATAGGGTGCCGGAGGTCTATCCTTTGGCTGCCTAGCCTTCACCAGTGGGGTATGCACTCACACATGTTTCCAAGATGGGACACGTCCCGACTTTTCAAACTATAAAGCTTTAGTGTTTCATGCCAAGTTGGACAATGCTGAGGCATTAGTTGACGAATGTCAGCCCAAGATGAAGATGTACGGAGGAGGCTCTCCAGCGAAAGAGAGTAATACTATTACTCTTGGAGGAGAGTATGTCGATGAAGGAAATTTGATTGCAGACGAATGGCGTCAGGTTGTCATTCCACTGAACGATCTCAAGAAGAATGCATCATGGGACATTGATGGTGTCAAGACATTGAGATTTCTATCGTGTGGTACCGCAGTATCGACACAGCCATTGTACAAGATCAAGAATGTTCGATTGACAGATTCACCTCCTTCAGTGCGTTCTCAGTCCCCTACACTCTCGCCAACTGTTAGGGTAACATCCAATCCATCCTTGGCTACACACTTCTTCTATCTGAATGGATGGTTTCCAATAGTCGATAAGAGTCGCGGGACTTGGTTGTATGCCGAGAATGATATGTGGCCCAATGTTCCAGAGGATGGTTCTCCAGATGGTGAATACTCCATTATAATTCCAGGAGGATCAAACGTCATTTATAATGGTGCATCAGTAACAACTTCTACTATATTGAATCAGGTTGTGGTTGAGGCTGATGCTAGCTTATACATTTCTGCTGACAATGGCGAACAGATTGCTTTGATTTTGAGTACGCTAAGAGTTGAGGAGGGCGGAGCATTGACAATCCGTACTGACGATGTATCTACTTCCACTGTCAATATCCAATTTGAGGGTGACATCGATCATAATTCTGATCCAACAGAACTGTTGAATGGTCTTGTGTCATTTGGAGGGACAGTCTTGATTGAAGGCACGCCCAAATGCAGTAAAATGGAGGAGATCGCATTAGCCTCAGCAGGGAATTCATCAGTGTCATTAGTTGGAAGCGGTGCCGCCGATTGCTGGGCTGTAGGCGATGTGATTGTACTGCCAGATACTCAAGTTGGTCTTGACACTGGACATTATGACTTTATCCCCAGTGTGTATGACACTGCACATGATTCTCAGTTGGAAACGGCTTCCATTGTGGGACTTGCAGTCTTCGATGGCGTCACTGTAGTCACGCTGGACAAGACTCTAGCATTTGATCACATGGTCGGAGCTCATGTCGCCATGGTCACACGGTCCATCACCCTTCGCACCTCTGACTCGAGTCCTGCCCGTGCCCATATTCTTCACACTGGATATGGATCATTTGATGTCAAAAATGCACGTGTTCAAGATATGGGAAGGGCAGGTGTCCACCCCTTCAACTCCACAATGTTGGTGGTGGATAATAGCGTGGAGCTTGCGGATGGACTTGGTAAGATGATTGTTAGCTCGAGGGGCGATAATCAGATAGCTAGGTATGGATTGCATGCACATCATTCCATGGTGCCTATGGAGTTTAGTGGCAATGGTGAGAGCGCCCGATGAATATTGAAAACTGAGTAACCCTTTATTACACTACACTTGCTCACATTTGTGTGTCACTTCTCGTAGCAATCGTGGGAGGACTCCGTTTTGGAATTGTAGCACACAATTCAAGGGTGTCCATCCTTAACAATGTCGTGGTGGGAGTCGAAGGAAGCGGCATCCTCCTCGAGGACGGTACCGAGACTGGCGATGTCAGGAACAATTACATCATTGGCGACGGTTCCGGCAGCGGGGAGAGTGATTCGGCACGCTTCACCCCCTCACAAGGTACAGAGTTTGGTCATTCTGGCTTTGCTATTTGGTCGCGCACCTGTTATTCTGCCATTGAAAATAATGTTGCCGAGGGAGTGTTCGGAGAGTCTCCATATGCATTCTTCCTACACATTAACTTTATGGAGCACAGGCGTGTCCCAGCTGTCGTAGGGACACCGGCCGAGATAATTGGCAAGACGCGTGGCGAAGTCCGGTACGACGTGAACAATGGTGTCTTGTCACTCAATACCTATGGCTCTTTCAAGGGTAATCGCTGCCTTGGGTCCTACAAACGAGCGTTTGGGTCCAACTACTTCTTACTTGCACCACCAGAACCACATGGGCATTTGCTGGAAGATTTCAGGGCAGTGTCGTTGGGAGCCTCCGGTGCCGGATTTAGCTTTGGACATAGCAGTAGATTCACTCTCACTGGCTCGCTGGATGCTGTTTCTGAGGGAAACACCATTGTGGGTGTTGCCGTGGCCAATGGGAACTTGACTATTCATGATTGTGATTATGTGTACAATGGTGTTGAAATACTTCGATCTGGATGTATGGAGTGCTTCACTGGGGAAGAGAACTGTAACTCATTTGTTTGAATAAGAGAAAGCACAGTTTAATAGTTCTATTGAGTCAGTACCAGATAAATTTGAATATATGTCAGTTTTGCATCTAAAGAACACTTCACAAAGGTCTGCGGTATCCTCTGGAGCACTTGCGTGCATCTTTGATGGATGGTTGTACAAAGCAACAATTCAGCGATGGTGTCAGGAGATGTGGTGAGTAATTGCCGCCTCATCCTCATGTCCATCATTGTGTGATGCATCGCTACCTAACTACGTGATTGTGGATTGTGGGGGTACCTAGGTATGATAGCGTTGTAGGTAGCACCTTTTAGTTCATTAATTTCCAGCACCTTTAAGTCACTAAAAGGTGCTCGTGCACACACTAAATTGATCAGCATTT
>JALLAU010000828.1:0-12441 GCA_036939495.1 Thalassiosira hispida
TCTTGGGCGAGTCAGGACCACCTCCCAAGCTCTCCATCAGTGATGCAGGAGTTGGGTTGGCCATGATGTCATGTAGGTTGCATCCAAGTTTTGCCGCAAGCTTCATTGCAAGCAGTGAATGCCCGCCAAGATCAAAGAATTTATCATTCATGCCGATGCTTTCATCAACATTCATTGCGGCCTGCCATGCCTCGACCATCTGCTTTTGTTCCTCAGTGACGGCGGCAACATATTGTGTCTCATTCATGCCTGTTGCCACAAGCTTGTGAATGAGTGCTTTCCTATCGATCTTGCCATTTGGCGTCAACGGGAATTCCTCCAACACTATAATCTTCCACGGAATCATGTACGAAGTTAATGAACAATCATCACTCTTCAATGCCCCCCATAGATGTGCTTCAAGTGACATGTGTACAGAATCATCACTGCTGCCTGAGGCAACAAACGCAACTAGCTTCTCCTCGTGAACCAATACCAAGGCGCCCTTGACACTGCTGTGCTTCTCCAGCTCTGCCTGGATCTCACCAAGCTCAATACGGTATCCGCGGACCTTGACTTGGTGATCAAACCGCCCAAGGTATACAAGCTCTCCCTCCTCATCCCACTTGACTCTATCTCCCGTCTTGAAAACATTGCCCGGGGAATTGAAAGGATTGGGAATGAACTTTTCTGCCGTGAGCTCGGGGCGGTTGTGATATCCCATAGCGACGCCAATCCCACCTATCCAAAGCTCTCCTGATATGCCAGGAGGACACAAAGTGCCATCGTCGGGATGCACAACATAGCAAAGGACATTTGGAAGTGGCTTGTCAATAGTGCTTGATTTGGTGCTTGATGTTTACCAAATTGAACATTCTGTTGGACCATAACGATTTCTAAAGGTAGGAGCCACTCTTGCAAGTCCATCAATGCATGCTTCGCCTCCAACTGACAACAGCTTGATGTCAGTGTTGGATTCATCTTCCACCAACACCGTTGCAATTGAGGGTGTGCAGTGAATCATTTTGCAGCATTTGAGATCCAAACTCATTGAAATCCCACTACCAAGAGCCCCAAACGTTCCTTCAACAAATACATCAAATATTAAAGGAGCACTGCAACCCATGATATCTACCCCCTTTTTTCCACTCCAAATACGCCATCAAACAAATCAATCATATTCACAGGTCCAATATGATTGCACACAACACCCTTCGGCTTGCCCGTTGTTCCACTCGTGTAGATCATGTAGGCACAGTCTGTTGGCCTGACCACACGTTCTAGTTGGCGCATCCTGGACAGGTTATTTGCATCCCCATTACCGACAAAGGCGACGACATCTTCAACAATCACTTGCTCAACGCACTCCTCAACTCCCAAACCATTCACTAGTTCTGCATACTTCACAACTGTAACCAACAGCCTCATATTTGTATCCTCGATAATGAACTTGATCCTCTCGGGTGGAAAGAGCACCGCATCCATGGGCACGTATGCTGCCCCCGACTTGAGTATTCCAAGCACAGCCACATACATCTCAAACGTCTTCTCTCCCATCAAGATGCCCACAAATGTGTTTGGCTTGGCACCAAGTCTCTGCAGCTCAAATGCAAGCTCATTTGATTGCCGCTCGAGCTCGCCATAGGTCATGCTTTTGGTACATCTTTCATCATACAAAGCAATGTTGTCAGGATGCTGTTGGACTTGCTTTTCGAACATCTCATGAAGACAGTTTTTGCGGATGGGGTTCTTTGCTCCTTGTCCCCACTGAAGCACTTGCCGCTGCTCTTTAAGGAGGATTGATGCCAGTGGAGAGTTTGATGCATCTCCTTGTACCAACCCAGTCAGGACTTGCAGGAATCGATCTTTTAGCCCAGGCCACGGGCCAACTCCACTCTCGAATGATACCTCCAAGCTACCATCACCCTTGGAGCTTTCTGACCAGGTTACACTCAAATCAAACTTGGCATCAATTTCACTGTTGGCATCTACATTCTCAAACTGCATATGATTTGTAGAGCTTGTGCCAGATTCGTGCATACCCACATTGAACGCCAAGTATATATTGCACCCATAGCCCATGCTTACAATCATATCATAAGGTGTTGATGCATGAGGGAGGATATCATTTGTCCAACGACTATGAAGCTGCATAAGTGTCTCCTCCCCGCCTTCACTGCCTCCTCGAAATGGAACAAGCACGGTGTTAACAAACATGCCAATTGCATCAAGAAACATCCCCGGCCTTACGTCGTAGGCTGTGCCAATCGCATACCCACAATGACTGTATGCACGAAGGGAGTGGTGCAAGACTCCCAGTGCCAGCACAAACATTGAAACTTCTTGTTTGCGACAGAAGGCCTGTAAATCATTCACAGTATCACGCTCCAACAACAAGGTGCAAACATCAGACACCGAGGGTTGGGCAGACGAAGATGCAAAGTCAACCTCAAGCCTTGGTGCGGTATCTCCCAACATCTCTTTCCACGTCACAACAGAGTCTTTGTACCCCTCTTGGACTTCAGGTAGGGCTTCATATGCGGCATACTTGCGGGCATTGTATATCTTGGTGGAGCTCTCTACGTGTCCCTCAGAGATGGCTTTGAGAAGTATCTGCATGGATCGTCCATCAGCAACGGAATGGTGAATGCAACCAAGAAGCATATTCTTCTCCTTGTTCACTCCAAAACGACACAAAGGACCCGCAGTCAAATCAAAGGGGGCGAGTATGATCGTATTCCTTGCATCAGCATCATCAACACTTGCCAAATCTGCAACAGTCACTTCAGCATCTTGAATTGCGGTGCCATTCACAAAGCGAGTATGCAATATTGGCAAGCTGGCAAGAACCAAGACAAGATTGGAATGCAAATCAACATCCGAGGGAAATTGAACGCAAAATGGCATGTGGTAGGAAGTGCTGCTTGGATCTTGGAGGTGGATGAAGAGCAGGCGTTGTTCAGTCTTGGTCATGGCTTGATCTTCTTCCAGTGGTGCAAGTAATGCCTCCATTCTCCTCTTGGGCGAGTCAGGACCACCTCCCAAGCTCTCCATCAGTGATGCAGGAGTTGGATTGACCATGATGTCATGTAGGCTGCATCCAAGACTTGCCGCAAGCTTCATTGCAAGCAGTGAATCGCCTCCGAGATCAAAGAAATTGTCATTCATGCTGATGCTTTGGTCAGTATTTAATACTGATTGATATGCTTCAATCATCTGCCTTTGCCTCTCGGTGATCGGTGCAGCCTTTGTCCCCAACGTGTCTGATAGGCATTTTGGCACATGGCATTTGTGATGAGATATATATTCACTATAAAGTGGACATGAAAGTTTCTGAACAAGAACATAACTTACGTGGTATCTCTGTTTCAACTTTGTATTCATACAAGACCTTCAAGCTGCCATTGTGCAAATCTCTTCGGGTTGCTTTTCGTTGGATCTTTCCACTGGTAGTTTTAGGGATAGATCTTTCCTTAATGGCAACCACTCTTGTTGGTATTAGCCCAATATCTTGAATGATGGCATTATGGACGAGCTTTACAACATCAACTGTATCCTTAGCCTTCACATTCGCCTTTCTAATCTCAAAAACCACCTCTAGATTCCCATCACCGCCAGTGTCATCTGAGGAGAATGCAGCCATGCACCCAGGGCGCACAGCAGGTGAAGCATCCTGAATTGCGAATTCAATGTCTTGAGGATAATGATTGACGCCATTCACAATGATCAGGTCCTTATGACGTCCACAGATGTAGAGGCAGCCATCATCTATGAAGGCTAGATCTCCAGTGCGAAGGTAATGAGTTTTGTTGTCATCGCCAGAAAGAGTTGCTTGGAAAGTCTCCTTGGTCAATTCCGGCTGACCAAAATACCCGAATGCATTCGATGGGCAAGAAACCCAAAGCTCCCCCACTTCTCCTGCTTTAACCTGACACATGGTATCTGGACAGACTACTTGGACTGTTTCACCAAAAGGACGGAAGTCAGTTTCGTGGCCGACGGCAATTAAAGCCTGACCAGATGATTGAATGGACGACAACTTCAGCATGTCCAGACTACAAACAAAGACAACATTCTCCGCCAAACCATATGTTGCACCAAACCAATTCATTGGCAAGCCATATTCGGCAAAGGCATCTTGAAACTGTTTGATAGTATCATGACGAATTGGCTCGGCAGCGCTATAAATGCGCACAATCGAAGATAGGTCAAGGCCTGCGATTGGATGGGTATTGTGAGACTTTGCATCGATGAACTTCCTCGCAACCAAGCGATAACCAAAATCTGGGGCAACTGACCATGTTACCTTGTGCTTTGACATGAGTTGAACCCACAAGAGCGGATTCTTGATAAAACTGACAGGTGAAATCATGTGGCTTGTCCACCCAGCTGCAAAAGGAGCAATTGTTGCACTAATGAGACCCATATCATGGTATTGAGGTAACCATGAAAAGCAGACAATCTCATTTCGCGTCATTCCCCTCTTGTCATACTCTCGCGAAGATGCCTCAATCAACATTTTAACATTGTGGTCCAAGGCACCATAAGAGACCATGACTCCTTTTGGCTTCCCCGTGGAGCCAGACGTGTACTGAAGAAATGCAATATCCTCATTGGTGAGTGACTCCTCGTCAAAACTAACTCGAGACATCACTTTGCCTTTCACCATGGGATGAACATTTTTGAACTTGATATCCTTGGGCCAGAGATGACGTGACTTAGAAAGGGGTTTAATCATGTCGAGATTTCTCAAACGACTGATGCCGGAGTCGACAAGGATGAACTTGGCATCACAATCATTTGCAACAAGGGTCATCTTTGGTAGAGTTTCCGAAAGGGCGCTTGGAGATGGAGGATACACAAGCACTGCAGTCACTCCAGCCCTGATACATCCAAGAAAGGCCGCAAAGAACTGAAGGCCAAAGTTGTAACAAAGTACGACCCGATCGCCCTTGTTTAGCTTCAGATCCTTGCGTAAGACGTGTGCAATAGCGCCCGCCTCATTCCACATCTTCTTGTAGGAATAGATCTGTTCAACCTTGCCCCTGTCATTGTACCATGTTGCAAATACTTTGCTGCCGTATCTAGTCACGGTCTCACTGAGGGTGTTTATGAATGTTGTTTTCAAGAGCTTTGAACTACTCAAAGAGGAAGAAGTCTGCACTCCAGTTTTCACCACATACTTCTCAGCTAGTTTTCCGTCGATGGTCAAACTATTCCGGTTCTCTCCATCTTTCATGCTACCAGTAGCAGCTACTTTACTGCTGTTGTCGTTCTTTACCCCATCTTCTGCGACAGTCTTTAGCATGGCAGAGTCGAGCCACTCCTTATTCCTCTGCTCTACTTCTTTTGCTTTCTCTGTACGGAAATAATTCTTTGACTTTTCAGAGGTGTCAATCTTTTTGACCCTTAGTTCATCATTGCCTTTATCTTGGCCCTCGTCTTTCTCTCCTTTGTTCGCCTCAATTGAATAATCATCATCCTGAACTTTCTTCTTCTCCTCCTCCCCACCATAGCCGTTCTTCTTGAAGGGTTGTGTGCTTGAATGAACCAGCATCCATTCCTCTGCGGGCGTGGTGTTCATAGTCTCCCTCTTTGGACTTCCCGCGGAAGACTCTGCGGTAGATGTCTTGCTACGGTTGTTGCTCCTGTCATCTTGATCATCATTGATACCTCCTGTGGGAAAGAACGTGGCGTCGCCTTCCATCTTGATACTTGCTGACGAAAATTGCATCAGTTGGAACATGAAACTGTGAGCAAAGGGTTCCAATGCCAATTGAAATTGAAAGTATATGCAAAAGATGTTCTAACTAACTCTTATTCGAATGGTGTCTAGTAGATGATGGTGTCCTTGACTGATGGTTATATCGAGCTGTTCTTGTGTTTTTGTTACCTCGATAGCCTTAAGAATCAGATCTATTTTCGCTCCTTAGGATGTTCTTGAGAAGAAATCCAGGTTTGCTAAGATCGTTGATTGGTATTTGGTAGGATGAAAGGGATCTACTAACGCTAACATAAAGCAGTTCATATTTTTGGGGGTTAGAAGAGACAAATGAGAAGAGATGCGATCTAGTTCCATTTCAATGACGAAACACTCACTCTTAAGCTCCAACGCCAACTGGTCCTGATAAATATTTGCTATTATGTTTACATGATTTTTTTGTTTTGGTAGGTAGACAACAAATTTTGGAATGGACTTCACATGAACAACAACAACAAAATCTAGGCTCACTGCTGCTGATGACTGCTTCATTATTTATTGCAGTTCATGATTGAGGATCCTCAAAGCCATTCGCAAATATTGTCGCAAGACTCACGCACACTGTATGCAATAATAATAACTGTATGCAATAATAATGTGTCTTGTGTTCCTTGATGATGCAAAAACCATTCACGATGGACAGTTCGAGTTTCGATCGGTGTGGAATGGAGTGTGGAGAGTGGAGACATTATGCCCGGGCGGGTCTTCCATTTTTTGAACGGTCATACTGCAAATATCTACCTATGAATATCTACATTAGACATTCGAACACTTACGAAAGCTTATCTTTTGCTAACGCCTAAATAGCTTGCTCTTGCGAGAGATTTGGCGGTCCAGCACGTCGTGCTCATTATCTTCCTCCTTTGTTATCTCCACCATGGAGATGGACTGGCCTAATCGGCAATCGGCTCCATCTCCTTGAAGATATCAGTGATAAGCTGAATTGAGAAGACTTCTCCGCAATTTTGGCCGTCACAATATGCCGATGCCGATGATGACACCATGCCGATGCCGACCAACGACGCCGATTGCACATCCTTCTCAGCAACCTTTTCGGGATCTGTTAGTTGCTCATTCTCTTCCATTCCGAGCATCATCAACTTCGTTGTTGCCCCGATGTTTTGATGCACATCATCATCCGCTGTTCCCATCTCTTCTAGACCCATCGTCTTGTCTCAGCTGTCCTTCTCGGCTGTCATCCTTCTCGGCCCATCCTTCTTGGGATCCCAAAATAAAAGCGCCGCTCTCTATCTCTAGCTATCTTATCACCTTGCTCACAAGGTCGGCTCCGAAGCCTCTCAATACTTATCAGAAGGCGGCCTCTCAATATTTATCAGACGCACCTCTCCTTCCTCTATTGCTATTATTTGCCCATAGCGAGTCCATCGTCTGCTGATTGAATTATCGATCTTGCGATCAAGCCGCCGTGCCCAAAGATGCAGATTATCGTGTCGACGAACTCTAAACGAATGCAAAATGGTAATGAGAAACGAATGCTACGCAACAAACAATGACAAAACAGTGCAGCCAACCACCATCACATCACAGCCAGACCATAATATGACAAACAATGCCTCGACAAGTAATTATGGCAGTACCACTCTGTCGACAGCTCTGGCGGTCATGACGCAAAAATTAGATGACTCTCGGTCAACCACAAATGGGGGAGAAGACGCCGCAGCGTCATCTCAAATGCCAATACTACATGGTCATACTTCCACAACATCTGACAATAACACCAATACCACGGCATCTGTCTTACCCACATCAGCAGCGTCGTCCATCCAATGCTGCTGCGAGTTTCGATATCACCACGACGTGTCCAACATTAATACACCAAACACAGGAAAAAATGCCACAGCGTCATCGCATGCCAATACGCAATGTCATCAAAAAATTCGGATGATACTGCCGCATTGTCACTATCAACAGACTGCAACATCTTACAATGCTACTAGCGCAATGCCGCCCAACGTCATCACCACAGCATTTTCCAATGTCTCGGTACCACAAAGCGGTACCAAATCCAACGAGTTTCAGTTGACGAATAGCTCAGCATAAAATCCAAAACACCATTACGACAATGTACCAATTCGGAGTCAACTAAGATGGACATGCTGACCAATGCAGAGAGGAGGCTTCCGCGACAGCAAAAAAGGACTTGCACCTCCGGTATCATTCCATTCGAGGGTATTATCTGGGGTACTGTCTACAAACTCCAGCCTGGGGTCCGGAAGGAATCGCCATCGTAGGTCAAAAGTCCCACAGTTAGGATGAGGTCCGCAGGGGGGGGTGGATACCAAGCGTCGTCTGGTGTACATACATCATGGCCATCCAATGTTGATACTACCGCGTCGTTCAAGGTCGATACCGCAGCATTGGCGAATGTGGATAGCGCAGCATCATCCAATATGGATACCCAAGCGTCGTGTCATCAAACGTCATTACCCCGGCATCAGCCGATGAGGATAACGCAGCGTCGTCCAATGTCGATACTGCTGCGGCATCCAATGTCAATATTCTGATTTTAGCACTCAGAAATAATCACCAATATTAGCAATCCTTCTCTCAGTACAGGTTCTATTGCGTCAACTCTCTGTATTGTGGACTGTGTTGATCCATATCGAATGGTCGTCCCTTTTCTCTTTGCCCACGCATCAATAGATTGTACCAAGTTTTACTCGAGTCGACATGTTCGAGGTAGGAAACGGTATTATCCCACGTTCTAACACGTTGCGTACGAGGATCAGACCGAGTGATTTCCTCATCCAAAGTGTCGAGAATATACTCGAGATTACTGTTTGTTGCATGAGAGAATCGATTGATCATTCTAATCTTCGAGAATTTATTCGTCACAGAGTCATTTGTTTTTCTGGATTTCTAAGTGATGAGGTAGGATGATGGAACTTTCCTTTTGGTGTGCGCGCCAGTCAGACCTATCGAGGGCATTGACATCTTGTGGCGTGATTGCGTCACGATAAATGGCAGCACCGAATGGTTGGCTGCCATGAAGTCCATTGTTACTCACTTCTGCGGACATTGCTCCAAATATGACGTGTCGTCGAAATTGTCAGAGCCGTTGGTGACTTCTCCATTTGCAAATCGTCTAACTTGTTTCATTGCAGATATTGCGACTGCTCTACGTTGAGATTGTACACTAGATATGATGTCCCTTGAATCACCAGCAATGGGAATGAATGCATTGTCTCTTCAAACGACAATGATCTCACCACCAAGAAAAGATTCTTCGAGTGTGAAGCCATGTCGGTGGATTATACGCTGTGGCTCCACAAGATCACCATATATGAAGTTTTGGGTGTTTCTGGCATTTCAACGCATGGGTTGGGATCAGGCTGCAAAATATACCGTCCGGGTCATCCTCTTGCTCGATCGAAAATGAATGATCAAATATTTCGTCTACTGTATCAGCATCTGGATGAAGAGCATATGGAACGGTATTTGTCCACTTGGGCATGGGGTCCGGCTCGCCAACGATGTGTTCTGTAGATGCAATGCAGGACGAGAGACGTTCTGCTCGTGCATCAGTCTTCCAAGTGCAGATCGCGTGGACGTACACGTTCTTATCACGGACGAGAATGTGACCATCAATCAATTTAATGATCCGATCGGCTGTTTCAATGGCAGTGTTGTTAAGGCGCTTGTGCTTGGCATCGTGCATCGTGCATCGTCCCACATGAACCCTTCTCCTGGAGATGGAAGGCGTGCTCTCGTCTGTATTCCCACCTCAAGCAACTGCATTTCCATTGTCGTTTCGGCCCAACACGATGTTATTCCCGACCATATGGAACCTCATCTGGCGTCAGAAGATTGGTATACAAGCGGCGCATTCCGTTTGGCGTGTCTTCGTGCTGAATGACAGACTTGACAAAATTTAATGAGATCTTCCCTAACTCCGGTGAAACTTCAAAGGGGATATTCTCAAATAGCACTATTCCGAGCATGCTGAAGTCATCGCCTAAGTCCTCTTCGTACTCCTTATGTTGATGAGTTACGTTGCCCGTAATTCCAATCTTGTCGAGTATACACTGATCGTACTTTGCATAGTGAAGACTAAAACGATTGATCATGCTTCTTATGATGTCGGTGACATGATCCACCTTGAAGACATCCATAAACTCTGACTCCGGATTGAGTAGTTGATCATGCTTTATCAAAATCACCACAGATTTCTAGAAAGTATTGAATTTATATCTTATATGTTATTTGTTTTATTGTATGGTCCTAATAATCATTACAAATGATCATATTAAATCTATGCAAATCATATGTGATAAATACCTTTTGTAAATAATTACATAGGTATGATATGCGACTTCGTCACCAGGTGGCCTTTCTAATAAAATCTACACACACAAAATGACACGGCATGGCATCAGTCTTTCGGGCCAAAGGAAAGGTATTATTGTCTGTTTTGGCAAAGAGATGATTCTCTACATTTCTTTGAACGAGATGGAAGGATCTTATCCATTCGGTACAATACTGTTTGACTGCGAAGTGTGTGAGTATGTGTCGTAACTACTGTGTGAATACGACCAGATAGCATACAGTTTAGACCTAAGAATAGAGACCATTGTTTCAGTAATCATTTGTTGCTACCAAGCCCATACACCTAGCTGTGGAGGTGTTTCTTATCCTTTATTATGATCCATAAGGCCATGGGAATCAGTGGATGGCCAGGGTCAAGACAAGCCTTGGACCACAACGGCTCCATAGCAGCCCCCTTAGCCAAACCAAGATTAAATGAAGCAAAAACCAGCTTATGGGGCTGTCATGAGATAACCACAAGCCCATACACCTATGGAGGCGTTTCTAATCATTGATTATGATCCCTAAGTCAATAAGAATCAGTTGTTGACATAAGGCTGGACTACTCAATGAGCCTTGGACCAGAATGGCACCGTAAGAGTCCATGTGTCAAAACTTGATAAGCTGATGTGAAAACCAGCTTATGGGGTTATCATGCAAGAACCCCAAGCCCATACACCTGCGGAGGCAACTCTAATCATTGATTATTATCCATAAGTCGATAGGAATGAATGGTTGGCTAATATCTGGTCTGCTCAATAAGCCTTGGACCATAACGGCTCCATAACACCCCCTGCTGCCAAACCACGAAATCTGATCTGAAAACCAGCTAATGGGGCTGCAACGCAATAACCCCAAACCAATTCATGTGTGGATGTGTTTCTAATCATTGATAATGATCCATAAGTCAATGGGAATGAGTGGTTGGCCAGGGTCAAGACTACGAGTATTATCTGTAACTTTACCACGGGGTAAAGTTACACTTTTCGATTCTACGTAGGAATAGTACAATTCAATATTTTGACCCAAATAACTGTGTATCTGTTTGTTTCTTCACTCCAATTTTAGCCGCCGAGATTGAGTGCAATGAATTCTCCTCAACAAGAGCTTTCATTTGGTATACTGAACGTCTTTATACTACAATTATTACCTACTATAAATTAATTCCATTGTCCTATATCCCTGTGTAATCGTGGTTGTTTTTTATGCAAATCGTGCCACTGACGACGCCGAGATGACGTCGACGATGGCCATTTCGGCTGTGCCTACGACCGCATCGACGCGGCGCCCACCATGACTCCATCACGTGGATGAATATCATAATACCTCCTGCCAATTAGCGGTTGGCGGAATGGAAGGCTTTGGCAGTATGCCCATCAGAATGGTTTTCGAGGGACGATGAGAGCGTGCATAAAAAAAGTTACACGACGGAGCTCTATCGTAAACAGCTCCATAATGATGGCTAGACAATGAATTTAATTAAAATAAGTTACAGTAATATTAATTAGGATGTATACTAGTGATATGCGTAGTCGGATAGACGCCAACCCTTTTGGTTCATGGCTAGGGGGAGGGTCGCCGCCATGGTCGGGGTGCGGCGGAAGTGAAATCCCTATCTTTACCACGGCTCGATGATGTAATTTTTTAGGTACTAATTCCTACGTAATTTTCTATATCGCTCCCGTATAGAATAGTTATAGATAATACACGTACTTGTTGGTGCTTTGCAGTTGCTGTGGAAATCAACTTGTGAGTTGTGGCTGACCAATACGTATCTCTCGTGGTGATAAAAGCAATCTGTAAATAGTACACTGGTTGATCTGATGGGGTAGCCACCCCTCCCCGTGGAAGGGGGGTTCCTAATCCTATGCAGGCTTTATCTCTATCATGCAACATGACTAGATATCCAATATCCGATCCACCACCGTAGATGACAACCAGGAATAGCTGCTCTGTAAAAGTAGATACATGCCATGTAGCTGTGGCAAATCTTGAAAATGCAGAGCAGAATACAATGTATTTAGAGAGAGAAAGAGACACACTTTCTAATCTTGACCTTACATTTGTTGCTTTATCTAAATAGCTCACACGAGATGCAATGCACTGCTAACGAAAAGCAAGTAATTATGCTAGTACTGCTTTAGAGGTACTTACTAACAATTCTGTAAATCTTATATCTAGTGGAGTAAGTACATTTGTTAGTGGTTTTTGTAAGAAATTACGACACTACCTACTATATGCAGGCAAAAATCTTACATTACTAACATATTTACTCACCCATCACTCTCATGCTCATGCTGGCAGAAGTACTAACAAAATTGCCCTACTGTCATAGTTACTAACAGGTATTGCTAACATGATTGCTAACGTGACCA
>JALLAU010000829.1:0-13024 GCA_036939495.1 Thalassiosira hispida
TTACCTTCCCCTGCAACACGATGACGAGGAAGATTCCCCTCAATCTGTAGTCACATTGAGCAACAAATGTACAGACCGAGAAGAGTGGTACCGCAAGCCTCGTCCTTCACGTGACGTCAGCCAAAAATCTAGGAGCAGACAGGGCAAAGCTTCCAACACGAATACTACTAGTGTGGACAGCCATGGAACGTCTACTCCCAATTCTGATCAGAAACAGCGCCCCTCAAGCACCTTCCCAGTAACAGTAGCCCAGGCAAGTGAAGCCATCTCTAATGTGGAGCAAACATCACAACTCTCAGTAAACGTCCCTTCTGACCCCTCTCATCAAGTCGTATCCAGTTGTGCCTCAAAGTCAGGTGGGTGCCTTCCATCTGGTACTCAAAACCACAACATTATTAGCCCTGAAGCAGTAGCCTCCCTTGCTCAACAAGTCAAACCTCCTTGCTGGGACCATCAGTCTGCACTCCGGGTGCCCACCGTACGTGATCCATCACTCCCGTCGACCAACAAGCCTGTGTCCTATGTCGATATATTTGTCGATGATTTTGTGGGTTTAGCACAAGGAAGTTCCAATAGTCGCCGAGTCCGTCGAATCCTCATGCATGCAATCGATGATGTCTTCCGTCCCCTGGAGTCATCCGACAATGCATATCGCCGCGCGCCTGTCTCTGTGAAGAAGCTTGCAAAAGGAGACTGCTCCTGGAGCACCATCAAACTTGTTTTAGGTTGGATCATCAATACAGTGTCAATGACAATCCACCTCCCCCCTCACCGAGTGGAGCGTCTGGCCGAAATTCTAGCCAGCATTCCCATCACACAGAAGCGAACAAGTGTCAAAAAGTGGCATAAAGTCCTTGGGGAGCTCCGCTCGATGGCTCTAGCGCTACCAGGAGCTCGAAATCTGTTCAGCCAAATGCAACATGCCCTCACAAACAAATTCAAGGGTCGGTAAATCTGAACACAGGCACCACCAAGCAGTGGTGGACTTCCGTTGGCTCCTCAGTGACACTTCAATCGCCACACAAGCATGTGACTGAATCCGTCACGCGTTACCTCATCATCAGAATCCGTGGTAGAACGCGTGATCCTACTGATTATGTACTGATTACTGATTCAGCTACGATATACGATACCCATCTTCCACGACCCACGTCTGACTCATACACACGACTGACTTGATACAATCGCAAAAACAAATCCAACAAACACGCAACAAACCGATACGATACCTCCTACGTAGTCCTACGTGCAACAGAGGATCATTTTGCCAGCGCAGCGCGTGCTCAGCCGAAGAGGACGAAAGATGAATTACAAATCGTCAGAAGTAGACGAACGAAACCAAAAGCTTGTTCGAATTAAAAACAAAGATGCTCGTAACCTACACCCGCACCGCCATTAGCACCGCCGGGCATGTCTCATGTGTGTGCGTTTTGTTTGGGTCGAATCTGTTGATCAATGTGATCGATAGCGCCGCTCGATCTCTAGTGAAAGTCATTTCGACCGTTACTGCAGCACAAATCGAACAGGATTCGAGGACTCCTCATGCCGAACGTGTTCGTACCTTTCAAGACAATCGTGATGACTTGATAGTTTGTCGTCCAGATACTGGTGCAGCTGAAGGAGGTAAATCGGGACCTAACCAGGTGATGAACGAAGCAGAAACATTGAAGAAAACTGTTGCGTATGCAAAAGAAAAATATCCCGCCTTTGATAACAGCGGCATGGACATCTTGGGAAATGAAAAGAAACTGAAAGAACTTGCAACAATCCTGATATGCAACGAACTAGGAGGAGATGATCCGAGTTTGTTGTCCGACGATTTTCAGTTCTTGTTTCCGGTTGTAGGCCCCTTGACAAAAACACAATTCGTTGAAGCATTTTCACAATTCAAGGTAAGCTCCAATTTCTTTTACTATTGATTCAATCACACACTCCTGTTTTCTAATTTATATCGTTACTATATTTTTACCATGCTCCACAATTCAAGGTTCGTGAAGCCTTTCCAACATCGTCGGCTAATTTCTATAACTTTAAGGTCGATCCATTAGAGCCCAATCGAATCTGGATGATGTCACGGGGTGCCTACGAACACCTCGGAACCCTGGCATTCGGACCATCGAAATTCCCAGCCACGAACAAGCGCATTTGTTTGCCACCTCAATGTTTTTCGATGAGTTTCAACGCTCAAGGCAAATGCTACAAACTTACTGGTGGATACAATGTGGATCGGTCGGTTGGTGTCGAAACAGAAGGATTGGGCGGCATGTTTGGTATCGTCCACGCATTGGGATTGATGAAATTGCCTTTTGCAGAGGGACGTCCATGGAAACGATCATTGATGTGGGAAGCCTTTTCTTTAAGAATTCCACAAGTTATTGAGGACTGGAAATGCGTGTTGGCTTCTCCCGAGTCCAGTAGTGAAGAGAAATGCAAGAGACAGTAGAGAGTCGCCCCGACGATGGTGTCCACCTTCTTGACCGCCGCCTTTCTGGTATCTCGTACATTGGCCAAAATACCTGTCATACCTTTTTGGAGAAATGGCTAGACGGCGTTTCAGGATAGATCGCGTCACTTTCCGAAGAAAATGCTCCTGTTGTGGATAACTTTTATTATAACGACCAATAACTGGGATTCTACTTACTTCTTTCTGATAGTGATGACTGGACAGTTTGGCCACGGCTTGATCTGACAATCAAGTACCGCTAAGTCTCTTTCCCAGCAGTCCTGACCATGCTTTCGCTAAAGCCTCCCGCCCACTGCATGTAACATGATTGTGCATTTTTGTAACCTTCAGTAGCTTGTGCGACTTCTACAATGGAAGACAAGTATTCTGACCCATAAATTCAATCCAACCTATTCTGTAAGGGATTATGAGTTCATGAAATGGTTTTCTCTCAACGTGAGAAACACCGCCTTTGTCACCAAACAGGGATTCGCCCCTAGTAGTAGGGATTACACACACGATCATGTGTTTGAGATTGCACCCGACCAGCGTGGAGCTTTCCCAAAGGAGATGTCGACCTTGGGTATCGTGAAGAAAGTCATCAATGAGCTTGGTGGCATGTACGTCAATGTGAACGAACTGCAAAACGTCGACGAGAATGCTGGCAATGTCGCAAAGGATGATGAAGGAAACAATGATGTAAGTTTAACAACTCACCTACATTATTTTATATGTGATATGTATGAATCTGACACCTCCTTTATTCTCAGTGGAATGCGCCAGGTACGGTATTTGTCAATTCCTATTGACAACTTCGAAGAGGATAAGATCTTCTTCAACAACGATAGGTCAGACAAATTCAAGAAGTATGTAGCGAGTCAGCTCCCTCCTAGCTTGTCCTATGATGAGCATAGCCGTACTCGGTGTGAAGAGAGAGTCAAGAAGCGCAGCGAGAATCATCAGCAGCGGAAATCAAGGAGGAAGAAGAGGAAGGATGACGGAAATGCAGCGGCATTGGAAGATTTTGACTAGGCATGGGAAGAGTTGAAGGAGTAAACAGAGAAGTGCTACAAGGAAGTAGAGGAAGGATGATGGAGTCTATTAGAGTTTTGCATATTATATAATGAGATTATAGTTGATACACTAGTTCCCACTTCATCATTCTGCGCATACCCAGCAAGCCAGTTATAACATCGTATGCAGCACAAGTTGTCCAGACAGTTCCCTTAGACAGCCCTCTTTGAACGTTTTGCGGCGTGACCTGAATCATCGGCGTCATCCATGGCAACATCAATACCTAGTTTCCATGAACGCAAAATTGTTAGAGGAAGTCATGCCAATAGAAAAACACGAGATGTCGTTTCAGTACACCCACAAACCATTAAACAAACTCACCTCTCTTATGATCCTCATTTTCTGGCGCCATCTCATCCTCGTCCTCGACATCCTCGGCAATACACCCCAAAAACTCGCAGTGTGAAATCTTCTGATCTGTCTTGGGCATATTGCAGATTTGGAACGCAAACATATTCTCGCCCTCGGACATGAGGGCCGCCTCCTCGCGGAATGCCGAGGGCTTAAAGTTCCCGGCTAATTCGTGCCTGCGGTAAATCTGTTGGTAAAATGCATCGAGTCACAATAGTCGTGAGAAATGAGGCACGAGAAAACGAAACCGAAAACATAACACACAACATGAACAACACACCTCAATCATATTCTGCAGCGTGTCATCATTGGCCATATTCTGAAGATGCTTCAAAACATGCGATATCAACTTATCCATCGTCGTTAACTCGTGGGCATTATTCCCCAGCAAATGCCTGACCCGGTCCTCGTACTTTCCACCCTCGGATGGCTCGCTCGATCCAGTCCCCGCATCTATCAGTGCGTACACGAGACCAAGGAATGCATCGTAGCGCTTCTTGCCCTCGTCTGGATCGCCCTCGTACGTCAATTTTTCGATATGACGTCCCAGCGCCGTGTCGTTGCTGACATCCACGGCAAGCTTCTTGGCAATGTTAAGACGCCTAATTAGGACCTGATGCAAACGGAAGAAGAGGTACAGGCATTGCGTACCGATAATCATCTGATCATCGGAACGTTTGGGCACCTCCTGATCGTTCGTACGGAGCTGATCGGTTAGGAGAGACGGTTTCACTGGGAAGAGCGAGCCGTACACGGCATCGGGACGGAGGTAGGCCGTACTGCTTGCCGCATCGTCATCATCTTCCTCCTTATCCGTCATCGGGTAGGACACCTCGTAAACACCATCCTCTCGAAGGTATTGAATCACTTTGCCCTCGCCAAATGTCGTTGACACGAGCGTTTCGGGAGGGAAGGGGACGTGATTCGTCGACGAGAAGTAGCCCGTATCGGCCATGGCATCACCGGCGATGACGGAAGTCTTGGGCTTCATGATCTCTTCCTTGACGAAATGCCCATCGGTGCCGGCGGCATTGACATCGTTGTTGACATTGTCATCGCCGCCACTGCTGCTCCTGCTCATCGCATCCTCCTCGTCATTGCCGCTCTCCTTCTCGGCATTGTCTGTGGAGGTACTATCCTCATCTTCGTCAAAATCCTCGAGCGCTTCGGGCGACGCAGTAAACAACGCCGCGGGATTTTGCATCCATGCCAAACTAAGTCCAAACCACGGTCCGATGAAATCCCTCCACAATCGAGAGCTCCGTTCCTTATCACCTGGGCTGATCGAGCCACGTTCCAACGCGAATGAAATGATACGGTATGCATCCTGCTGCGCCCAGCTATTGCTATCGTACATGAAACTCAAATGTGGAGTAAATATAGTCTTGGTTGGCTTAGGCAAGCATGTCAAATCCATCTTTCGTGGGATGTCGCATCCCTTGGTAATTTCGTAGAACATGCCATGCTCCTCCTTGGCCTTTTCCATGCGTGCATTTGCCGCTGCCTCGCCCTCAAACCCATTGTGTGCCGCACGGTCCTTGATTTCGGCAACAATGGTACGTGTCGAAGTGGCACGCTTGTCAGTAGTACGCCACGTGATGCTACGGTGGTCCAAGCTCTTGTAGTAATTGTGCTCGGCCAAATCCTTCCATTTGCGATTCAATACCTCACTGGCAGCACGCCACTCTTCGTCCTTTTGTCGGAGACGATTCACCACGATTGGCAATGCCACGGCGGGGTTCTTGAAACACAAATCAAGCATTTCATTGCCATCATCTCCATAGATGCGCTTGATGGAGTGTTTATGAATCACACCCAACACGCGCCCATCGAGAGTATACTGAAAGATTTTGCCGCCGAGACCGGCACCATCGGGATACAGCGACTTCTTAACCATGCTGCCCTTGGTCAATACCAACTCATTCTCCGACAAGAATTGAATCTCATCATAAATCTTTGTAAGACGTTGCAAAGTGGCAGCATTGGAATCAATACACATGTCAATCTCAAACCGCATATCCTCACATCGAAACAAAGTCTCCTCGTACTGATTTTTGCGCATATGCCGGAAGGTGTTATTCTCCTCGCTTCCTAGAGGTAAACTGACCCACACATCATTGAGGACCTTACGGTCGATCTCGCTCCTCTCGCTGCATGGTGGATTGGGATAATCACGCGGCAATGCACGATAGGAGGGTGAGCAGCGACGGCACCTGCTGAAATCAATTTCCGACAGTGGCACACTATGCCACGAATCATCATGGGCCGGCGCTTCAGGACTTCCGACAGCATTGATGATACGCTTGAACTCCTCAAACAAATCCTTGTGCTTGCCCAACAGCCTCTCGACATAACCCAGCATGTCATTCCTACTCAAAATTTCCTGTGCGTACATGTCGAGTGTCTTGATGAATTCGGCATAGGCTTGTCCATCGCGCGAGAATGACGTTAGTGCCGCCTTGACCAGGTCGAAGAATTGACGTTCCACGCCGGCATTGTAGGTGAATGATTCTTGGGGGGGTGGTGCTTGGGTTACAGTGCTAGCAGGAGCAGATGGCTGACGGCGGACTGGCGATTCCACCCCAGCCTATTTGAAAAAAAGAATGACAGAAGAAAATGTGAAGAAAGACGAAGATACCGTGAGCTTAATGAGACATCAAGGCACGCAAAACGCCACATCATATGGAGACAAAAAGTAAAGCTTACCTCATCTGGCTGCGTCATGTCAATAAACTTCTGCGTCCCACTGGGCATCAACGGCTCGACACCCACGCGCTGTCCCATCTTGCCACCCTTCGGCGTGACACCGCTCGCCGTAGTGGAACGCCATCCGGTCGGCGCTCCCTTCTTTCCACTCTCCGCAGCAGCAGCCTGCTGCTGGGCCTGTTGCGCTTGAGCCTGCTGTTGCTTGGCCGCAGCCTCGACAGCTGCAGCACGCTGCTTCGCCTCTGCCTCGGCAGCCGCCCTGCTAAGCCTCTCCTTCGCCTGCTCTTGTACAGCATCGGGTAAGAAGAAGGTAAACTCCCTAAGCAAGTCTGGATGGTCAGCAAATAATGACGAAACCTGCTCCAACACTTCCTTAATACCACGTTGTTCCTTTTGATACGTATGGAGAATCTCGAGAAAGGTGTGATAGATGCGTGGTTGGTTCGCAAACCGTTTTTTGATGTTGGTGACATACATGATCGCATGATCGAATTCGATGGTACGTGTTGCTGCGGCTCCCTGCTGTTGTTGCTGCTGCTGTTGACTGTTCTGAGCTTCCTGAGACTGCGCCTGTTGTTGGGACTGTTTTGCCTTGGCATTCTGAGCCTGCATCATTTGCTGCTGTTGCTGAGGCGTGGGCTTCATTCCAGGACCTCCTGGGGCAGGGGCAGGCCCTCCACGTCCAGCCATGGGACCTCCACGTCCTCCCATACGCCCAAACACATACTCTTGAGATACTCTAGAGATAGGGCCACCTCTACCGACAGGTCCCATGCCTCGTCCACCAGGAGGAGGGCCACGGCCAGGCATCGGGCCGCGTCCGAGAGGTCCCATGCCTCGACCTACACGTCCAAAGGCACCGGGTGGGCCCATTCCTCTTCCGCCTGGACCTCCACGTCCCGGCATTCCTCGACCGCCAGGGGGGCCACCAGGACCAGGGGGTGGTTTGAATCCTGGAGTATGACTGTTGTGTATGATTATACAAATGTTGGAGAGGAATAGAAAAGTTCATGAGATATTATGGTCGTCACATCAAAAAGTGAATGATCCACACATCATTCAGATGATGAATCAAAACACACAATCTCTCATATGAACAACTTACGTAGTACCAGGCAAACCAGGTCCAACAAACACTGGCTCCAAATCCCTCATCTCAATTTTGTACCCCTCGGGCAAGAACGTATTGAAACCCAATATCAAATTATTATACCCATGAAACAACCTCCGAACTCTGTTGATAACACCAATGGTATCCACTTCTTGGGCTTTGAAATTCTTCATAATTTCGAGGAATTCATTGTAGATTCGTGGTCGATCGCCGAATTCCAACTTGACTTGATCTAGATACAACAAGGCGTCTTCCACCTTTAGTTCACGTCCGGTCGGGTGCATATTATTCTGTACAATAACAATATTGTCTGCTGCAGCCGGTGCTGGTATGGATGCGGCACCGCTCATTAAGGCCATCCCGGATGCTACAGATGCAGTAGCACCGGCAGAGGCACTTCCAGACGAGGCAGATGATTTGGATGGTTTGCCATTATTGCTCTTAGATTTCTTTTTGCTGCCACCAGACGAACCAGAAGATGCTGCCTTGGCAGAAGGTGGAGGTTTCTTTGCACCACCCGTCGTCGGGGTAAGACCATCAAGTTTGGCCTTCTTTTCGGAGTTACCAGGATTGTTCTGGGATAAGTTGAATTGAGATTGTTGGGGCACTGCACCCATTTTTGCCATGTGGGCACTGGCCATGTGTGCCGTGGCAGATGGTGCATTATTTGCTGCATTGCCCCCATTACTTCCAGGAGGAGTATTGGCAGATGCAGCAGCAGAGGCTGGAGGAGGCATTACACCAAAAGGACCAAATGTTGGCTTGGATCCAGGTGGTGGCTTCATGCCAAGATTGAGAAATTTGACAGGTGCCTGCTTCTGCTTGTTAGGTGCCTTCTTCGATGACGATCCATCTGATTTCTTGCCATCTTTCTTGCTATCCATCTTTTTCGAGGGTGCCTTGGCAGCAGATGCAGCAGCTTTCTTCATCGCACTGGCCATGGAGGCAGCACCTGGATTCTGCTTTGGCTTTGGTGCTATCTTCTTGGCAGAAACATCTTTCATTTCCACATCTTGTGTACCCTTTGATGCCGCTGTTGGCAATACAGGAGAAGATTTCTTGCCACCAGCGCCACCTGCGGGAGGATGAGGCGGCATGATAGTCTTGAAGGTATCATTCTTCGCCTTCTGAGTGGGCAGTGTTTTGCCAACCACAAATGTCTGACCATCAATAGGCCCAGGTCCTGCTGCAGATGCTGTTGATGGTTTCTTCGCCATGCTGGCAGCGGCGGCGGATTTCGCAACAGGATTGACCTTCTTAGTTACCGACGGCACTGGTGCGGCAACTGTAGGCCTGTTGGAAGGAGGCGGAATGGTCGGTGCCTTTGAAGCAGCCGACGCGCCATTATTATTTGTTGCGGCAAATGCAGAAAGACCAATGGGTTTGGGAGTAGGAATAGCCGATGGAATTCCTCCAAATGCCGAGGGAGGTTTGGGTTCCATTGTCGATATTGGCTTGGGCGTTGGCTGAAATGAAGGCTTTGGACCCATGTTCATGTTGGCGGCATTGGCTGTCGTGGCCGCAGCAGAAGCCATCGATGAAGATGGCATTGCCGATTTTTGCGTAGGCGCCTGGAGCGGCACGGCCGGCTTAAGAAATGCGGCCGTCGCTCCCGCGGGAAAAGGAGGCTTTGGTGCTCCTTCATCCTTCTTGGGAGGATTGCCTCCTGCCCCTGGTGGCGGCGGTCCGCCCGAGGGTGGCGGATTCGATGCCATGGTTGCTTTGCTTTGTTTTCTGTTGCGCAGATCGATAAGCGATAGTTAGCGAAATTGAAATTCACGATCAATACGAAGGAATAGTACCCAATCTTACCTTTTAGTCAAGAGTTCGAGTGAATCACGGATTTCCTGATGAACTCTCTCTTTGTGAAGCACGATGTTGGCCAAACGCGCAGTGTCCTATCGATCGAACGGGGAGGGGATGGACTGCGGCGGCAACGGGGGGTGATTGCACTGCTATTCAGTGACTATCAACGGCAGCCGTGGCAATTTTGGCAACGGCGACGGAGTCGGTTGGATTGATCGGGAGACGGCTTCGTGAGGGGGTGGGGGTTGGCTTGAATATAATTCTACACAAATCCACGTAGGAATAGGTATTGTTGGCTTTGGGCAGTTCAGATGAACGGTGTCTTCTTCTCGGCGTCGTTGTGGCGTTGCGGCGGGGGGTAACAACGGTTGGAGTGGTGGCGATGGACGTGGATGTGTTATCAAATAATAAGGCAACGGTGGTTATTTTGGCGTCGGCTGGGATGCTGTGCTATTGCGGTTCGGTCGACGGCGATGGTGCGTTGCTCTCTTTGCCATCGTCTCGTGGTTTTGTGTGAGTTTCATGTTGTTGTTGATGCGGTCCATGTGTTCTACAAAGTGCAATTCAACTGGTCAAAAGATGACTTTCTCCGATTTGTATGAATTCCCATCTTACGCACGTAAAAGTAACATTTTTGAATACCAATCCCAATGGGATTCGCACTTAATTTGCAGAGCCTTTGGTAAAAACAGACTGTCAATAGTAATGCACTTTGTAGCTTCTGCGTTCTCCCAAAAAACGCGCGCCAGACCATCAAGATAGAGGGCACCCTCCTTCCAAACTCACTCCCCCTGCCCCCCCACCCACCGCATCATCCTTCTGGAGAAGAGAGATGATGAGAGTGTTGAGAGATGTTGAGAGCGATGCATCAACTGTGAGGTTCTCTTCTGTATCTTGCTGCTTTTCCATTCCAAACTTGTTCGGATCTTGACATGAGATATGATAATATCTTTGATCATTATTGCTATGATAATATTGCCAATCATTTGCATCGGAATCAAGATAGGTATGTGTTATAGTGTTAGGAGTGTGAGTTGGACAAGACCAGAACAATCATACACCATTTGACATTTGAAACCTCAGAAGTTGAACTGCCTTGCATCCAATTTAGAGATTCGATCTAACAAAACAGAGGTTTGACCTAATTTGTAACTATGCAACAAGCTAAACATACCATATCTGATCCTTCCAAACTGATACGAAATGCTCAAAATATTATGGTACACCATCAAATTTGAGCATTATGGTACACCATCAAATATTATTTTGTAATCTTGAGATCCTAAAGGCGTTGTTCTGAAATTGATGGACGATGAAACTGAGTAATAAATAGGTGAAGTTACTCAACTAGTTACAATGGCGCACGGGTAGACCTATTGGGCGGGAAAGCCCCAGGCTTGGCAGGAGCAGGGCCAAGTGAGGTACATTGACACTCAGAAGTTGCAGCTCATGAAATTATTCTCTAATAATACATTAACTCCTTTTTCAGACAGTATCTGGATAACTCTTTGTCCGCGATGCCCAATAATACAATGCACCAATGATCTCTCAAAAGCAGAACTGAGCCGATAACTCGTTTGGCCGAACAACAAACATTACTGACCATTGCCTAAGTTAGGATACTCCAAGGAAGCTCCTCTGACCACTTGAGTGTTGATGAGAGAAGGCAACATATTCTCAATGACAAGATCAGCACCACAGCTGAGACGGCACTGGATCCTCTAATTTTTGGTATTCTTCTTCGTAGAAGGAAAGATTGTTGTGGGTAGCACTAAAGCGAGTGCGAAGGTTCATTCTCTCGTTGTCGTTATCACATTTAATGCATAATATTGATGCCATGGCCGTGATATTTGATCGCCACTGTTTCATGCCAATGGAATTCCAACACACAAAGATCCTGCGTTGAAGTAGAAACGTCAATGTTGTGTATTGCTGGCGGAAGAGGAGATACTAGGAGAAGACTTGATTATCATGTAGTCTTTGACATGTTTTGAAGCACCAAGACCCAATCAACACCTACCTTGGTTATGAAACGGGTGTTGTTGTACATCTACTAGTGACTGCTGAATATATTCTGTGGTACCCTTCACAAGCTCAAGGTTTCGATAATTCTATCCCAGTCATGGCATAACCTGCAAGTTCCGATTTATGCTATGTTATATTATGTCACAATCCAATGGGTATGTTCAAATTATATTTGAGGATGGTACTAAGACCAATACTCAGATCTTGTTCGGTGCAGACGGATCATAGTCACAAGTAAGACAGTCGGTCGCAGAGTGCGGAGCAAAGCTTGATTATACCGGCGTTACATGTCTCATGGGCATATCTGAAACACGAAGTCAAGTTCGAGGGATAAGTCTACCGTCGTCTTCTACGTCACAGTGTCATGGTACATTCTTCCCTACTGGAGAGAATGAACAATGCTTTCAGTTGCACGTGCCCATCAAATCTGAAGACACTGATGCGGGCAACTGGGGCATACTGAGCCAAAGAATAATAATAATATAATAATAATCATTCGCTACGACTTTTATCTAGGGTCTCTAGAGGCGTATGTGCGAGCCGTTGTCATCCGGCGGAAAATGTTGTTCTGCGGATAAAGCTTTCCCAATATTCAAGTATGATATAAGATGTTCGCGTTAAAACACGCATCTTGCCTTATCCCAATTCGATCTTCTACAGGCTGTGGTTCCAGGAAAAGACATCACCATTATAGTTTTGTATTCCTGGCAGCCCTCTATAAAGTACCATTCTTGGACGGTGCGGCGACCTTTCGGCTTCTGTGTTATGGATTTGTTCCTTGCCATATTGAAACATCTGAGGGGACCCTCACCTAATATATTGGGAAGATGTTTCAATAGAACACAGTCATCATGGCAATAAAATGATGATAGTTTTCAGCAGTGATTGTGGCATTTCCTCCTCAATCCCTGCCCCACTCTTCTCCTCCTGTCTGTCTGCAACCCACAATTGAAGTGTTCCACATCCTCCATGATTTTTCTATTCTTTTCGATTCGCGCCAATGGAACGACCGACTTAAAGACCTTCTGGTGTCCAATGAAGCACTTTCGGCAGTCCGAAGGCAAATCGCGCGCGCCTGCTTCACCCGGATTCTATTCTTGCTTCCGCGCGAAGAATGGTAATACTGTCGAGGAGAGTCAATTAGGAGATGGCAGCATTCATGGGTTGCCTAAATTTCTCATGTATCCGATGAGTCCCTTCTGCTACCATTGAGTCCCTTCTGCTATTAGCTACAGACTTTGAGTATGAATTCCTTTATGGAGTGATAGCAGAAGGGACTCAATATTTTGGTGTCCATACTTTAAGATAGCAAAACAATAAGTCAAAGATAAGTATTTTACGTGCTGACACTAAGAACTCTTGGTCTGCTACTAGTGAGATCTGCAGACTGCAAGAACCAGCTGCCCGATTGGAGGACTTAGGCGCATGGCGGGTTTACTTGTTCTGAGATCTGGATTGTAAGGAACACGTGTGTCAGATTGATTTATTCTAACATCATGACAGCTTGC
>JALLAU010000830.1:0-12443 GCA_036939495.1 Thalassiosira hispida
CCCCTCAAATCGAAACAAGGGCAATAGAATGTAGCGCCTCTTCATCTGCAGAGGACAGCAGTTGAAAGCCAGGGATGAGAAGCAAAATTGTCATTGGGGTGGTGTGGCCCCGAAGCAATCATCATGTGCCCTCTCTGTTCCAGCCAGGTGAACGCACAGATGCGCCCCCAAGAGTAGCCCGGTCCCAATACTGTCTTACATGACTGCAAAGAGGGCAGTGGATGAGAAGCATTCGGGAAAGAGATATCGTGTGGATCAGTTGGGGCCATTCATTGCTGAGAAGCCGGCTAGAGATGTTCGACATGTTTGGCGGCTGGCGGATGGCGTTGAATTGTAGCATATTGTTGATTGCCGCTCAGAGTGTTCAGTCCTTCTAGGAACCCTACATAATCCCCGGGTGTATGTAGTTGGGAGTTTATTACGGTAGGTAATTGGAACAGAAGGACTGCACGACAGTCTTCCCAGCAGTCACCAAGCAGCAGCACATTATTATTAGAAGTCAACCTGTTGACCTGCAGTTAAAGACATCATTTTTTTCATCCACAAATTATAGTGATACATAGAAAAATATGTCTTTGGTCGTCTACTAATCTAGAAGAAAAAAGAGACATGTGTCTTTGGTCATCTACTAATTGAGAAAAAAATAACCGAAATCTGGATTTGAACCCACGACCAAAAGAATAAGAAGTTCCCCAATAGAGGATTTGAACCCTTGACCACAGGGACTTTTGCATAACTCCGACCCTTAAAATCTTGCGCTCAAAACAAATTTAATTCCAAACAGATTTTACGTAGGAATAGCTACAAAATTGCGTAGAAAAGGGCAAAAAGTGTCCAGACAGAACCCCGACAGCCAGCAACCACACATTATTAGTGATCTATAGTTACAGGGTAAACCCTTTAACTGATTAGTGATCTATAGTACAGGGTAAACCCTTTAACTGATTACATCCCTGGGTTTCATGGCATGGCTAGAGCCTGGTGTCCGCTGCTTCTTGATATGCACAATCAAACTCAAGTCTTAGAAAAGAAAGAATGGCCCATGTCTTCCTACTCTCTACATTCCTTCATCATCACTACCATCAAACTCCAAATCACCCTCAAACCAATCACTACCAGAACTACCATCATCATCACTACTACTAGCAAAGGCACTCTCCAATATAGCCTGTTTCTTCACCATCAAATCACGTTTCTTCCTCTCCTTGTCCTTCATCCGTTGTACCCTAGCCTCCTCCTTTTCTTTCTCGCGTTGTATTTGCATTTGCTTCCGATCATCCTCCTCTTCAATCTCGCATAGTATCTGCTCCTGCTGCTCGGCCGTCATGGCATTCCATTCTTCCTGTGATATCTTTCGGTTTTCCAATTCATCCCACGTGGGTATAGAGCGTTGTGTCAATTGCAATCGCGGACGTTCCTTGGCGTGTAAATCGGCAAAGCGGGCGGGTGTGGGAACTTCTCCAGTCATGGAAAGTAGAGGTGTAGATGTGGAGCGTGTCATGCCAGATGTGGATGTGACGCGTGGTATGCCGGAGGATGTGGATGGAGGAGGTGGCTTGACAGTGTCCTCGGCAGTGGTAGTGCGGGGTGCAAGTTTGAGAGGAACGCGTTGCTCTGTACGCCACCCATCAGATCTTGATGGCACCTCTGATGATATAGAAATCTCCTTCAATTTAGGACCAGTGGGCAACGCCATCACATCCACCACACCATCGACATTCGGCCCTGCAGTAGCAGGCGGACCACGCCATTTCCTTGCAGCCTCCGAAAGCATCGGATAAGGAGCACACGTATCCACCAACTTTCCACATTGAATATATCTCCTACCTTCCGGATCAAAGCTTTCCGTCTTGAGCTTCCAAAAATCGCCGTATTCATGAACAAACTTTCGTAGTGGACGTGCCATTGGTTTGAGCGAACAGGATGCCGCACGATCGTCCGCTAGGAACTTTTTCCATTGTTTTTCTACCTTGAGCAATTCCATCATTCGTTCTTTGGCTTCGGCTAGTAGGGCATCGGGATATTGTGCAGCATTGAGCTCATTGCCAAAGTTGCAACCATCTGTACCTAGTGCTGGCAGCGTTACGGGCCTTGCCCATCCCGTCAAGGTTGGTGCATTTCTAATGGTGGAGGGTGCAACGCCCAGTGCCATGGCAAGGTTGCGATTACGTTCCAATACTCCTTCGGAGGGAGGCTGCTTTGCAGCTGGTGCAGTTGGCAATGTACCATTGGTGACCACACCCGTTCCCGAATGTGGCATGTCGGGATTGAAAAAGTCGAGCTTCGAAAACTCCGCTCTTTGCTTGGCATCTTCTCTAGCCTTTCGTTGACGCTCTAGCTGTTTGGGATCCGTCTTTTTTACTAGTTTGGATATTTTGGACAGGCTCTTGGGAGCCTGACCCGTAGGTGGTGCCTTTTTCGAGGCTGTAGGAGCTGCAGCAATGTTGGCTAACTCTGCGGCAGCTGAAGAAGCGGCTAACGATGGAAAGTTGCCCTCCCTGGCCTGTGCCTCCTGACCATGATGTTCGGCAATATGCCGCGCGGAGTAAAATGTGCTTGCATTGCTATTGAGGTCAGATCCGGGAACGCCACCCCTTAGACCTGGATTAATGTCATCGTCGATAATCAAGAGACCGCCACCACCGTGTCCCTCGTAGATACCAGTATCATGCATGCCTGGTTCCTCGTGCGATTGAGCCACATTTCTACTCCCTCCTTGTGCCGCATACATTCTTTGAAAGCTATTTTGTGGCACATCCTCCCTAAAATTTCCCATTGAATTGACTCTTCTCTGTCGCTGCCTGCCTGTTTGTGGCTGTTGCCCACCACCTGGTCCTCGATACAATGACCCCAAGATAGACCTAGCCTCCTGCTGCAAAATCTCTGCCCTCCCCGTAGATGTCTGCGCGTCGGCACTGGCGGTGCTCACCGACACACCTTTGTCGTCGTACGCTTCGACTACGCCTGCATTGCCCAGTTTGTGTTCGGCCAGGTAGGCGTCTAATGCTTGTAATTCAGGCCGGGTTAAATTCCGTCGGTTGAATGGATCGATGAATTGGAGTGTTGAGACGAGGTAGTAGGCTAGTACGCGTCCGTCGAACAGGTTGACGTGCCGGCCTTGTATGCTATTATTGTTGGGCAATGCTGCAGAAGTGAATTCTGATGGCGGATTGCTTATACCATTTGCCTGGCCTTCCTTTTTGGAAAGCACAACCAATCCATCCCCCCACTGATCTTTCAATATTTCCATCTCGTCTCTATCCTTTTCTCTGACGTTGGCTGCAATTTTTGGTTTATCATTCTTTGCCTCCTCGACTTCGTTTGCATTGCTTAACTCTCCCTCCTTTGAAAGTATGGCTATAGGCTCTATCGGAGGAGGAGGCCACATCCCGGGCAGTACAGGAATGTACGGCGATTCCACCACAATGGCAAACGGAGGGTATGGCAATTTATTCAATGGTTCAAGTGATATGGGGTCATCCAAACCAGGAGGTATAAATTTTCGCCATGGAGCGGATATGGGTTCCTTCCTACGAGTACGATTGCGCCGTTTCTTCTTCTTGTTTTCCTTTTCTTCGCGTTGCTTTGGTTGCTGTTGTTGTCGTTGAGGTTTAGATTCGGACGAGTTTGCTGCATTGCCATTGTTCGAAGCAGCCGCAGCATCACCACCATTAGAACCCGCCAAGGAATTGGCAATGAACTCCATGGCCTGCTCCGTCCGTGGAGATGGTGGCGACTCCGCTTGCTCTGCTGCGCCAGCTGAAACTGCATTTCGGTCAAGAATGGCCGTTGGTGTCACGTCATTCTCAGCAGAATCATTTCCACGCCCGGTGCCACCTCCTCGGCCCTCGTTTCCACGACCTCCTCCTCCTCGGCCTCTTCTGCGTGGACGTCTTTTAATGCCCTTCTTATTCGCATCGTCAACGTTAACATTGGCCGATTGGCCACTCTCATGCCCATGGCCGTTGGCGTTGGTTGGCTGTTGCTGTTCCCCATCGCGGCCGCCACGACCTCTACCTCCTCTACCTCGAGCTCTGCCACCCCGCCGCCTACGCGACTGACCCTCTCCTCTTCCTGATGCATCTCCCGGTGGTCCGCCGCTTCCGCTGACGGCTTGCGGAGGCTGTTCCATCGTCGTCGTTGTCATTGTCTTTTTCGTCTTCGCTTCGTGAAATTATCGTCTATCGTATGGCATTGTTTGCGTTCTGTCCGTGTGTTTTCTTCCTGTCGGGAAGCGCCGTGCTCGAGGTCTCCTCAGAGGAAAAGTTGTTCTTGCTTTTTTTTGGCGGGGGAGTCGTAATGTGAGGGTCCACATTATTTGTGACGTGTTCGGCATTCCGCAGACTTGCTTGCGTGCTCACGGTTGCTCAAACTTTTCACTTCCGCATTCACCTGACCTGACGATGGTAAAGTTCTTCTCATAATATTTCCACCGCCGCCTCCACTGCCACCCCATATCAAGAGCAAAGATGAAGCATATAATCAGAAATGCCATCCTTATAGGCGCAGCAGCCGCCAATGTCTCGGCATTTGCTCCTTCACCCATCGTTTCACATAGTAGATCGACGTCGTCGCTGCAATCCGAGACCGCCACCGCAGAATCAAGTGCCGATACAATCCAAACTGATCCGAAGGAGGCTGTGAAGTTATTCGGACGATTGGCTGAAAAGTACATAATGCTAGACTCATCCGCAGGATTGTGTTGCTACTCGGGCTGCTCCGACTGTGAATACCGCGAACCCGGCGGCGGATACCGAATGGCCGATCAATCCTCCGCCCGACCCAAATGGATCCCCTGCTACGATGAACGCAAATTCGAATCTCAGGGGAAAGAACACACAACGAAATGGAGTACTGAAATATTTGTGGATAAACCGGTTGTGACGAAGGAGGAGTTTGTGGAACGGGTTGTTAATATGGTATTTGCACCGCCGTTGGGTGGACCTTATATGGCGGCGAGTGCGGCGGCGATTGAGGATGAGAGTGCGGCGGCAACGTTGTTTGATGTGCTGGCTGGTGAGAAGGAGAAGTTGACGAGACATCGTATGGGAAAGGAGATGAAGGTATTGTCGAATGGCGAGGAGGGATTGACTTGGGCAATGTTCTCGGCTGCTTTGGGTGCAAAGTAATGAGAATGTTGGCATTGTATTTGTATAGGTGTCTGATTGGTGACACACAAATCAATGCTTTGTAAAAAGATCATCGTTGCATCAACTGAAAATGCACATGAGAGATCCTAATAGCTTCTAGAAATAATAATTTGGCATCATTCGCAAAAGCGTTTTCTTCCTTCTCAACACAACGAAACATACACACGTGACATCGAAAGGCAAGTCTGAGTCTATTATGATAGCCATGGCGTTTACTAAAAGCTGCCAGGACTCTTTCCGCTGACAACCAGCCCCAAAACAACTTCTCCCTTCCTCTTTCCTCTACACTGTTTGAAAGCAACTGCAACCCACAGCTTACTTGGTATATGTTCCCATATCATGCAGGGACACTTAGTCAGAGAAGGTGGAGTGTCCCACAGCGCTGCGCGCCGTTTACTCATATCTACCTCAAGGGTGAAAGTGAAAGCCTCCCGTTTAGAATACATCATGGCGAACCGGAAGTTGGCTGATGACATTAGCTCAAATCCAATATATTTACTGATGACATTAGCTCCAGCACGACGACGGAGCGAGTCTTTCTCTTTATCGGATGAAACAAATCCAAGCACGGTATAACCAATTCTCGTTCCCTCAAACATAATCTCTTGAGTAAAATGCCCGTGACTTGTGTCAATAGCCCCAAGCGCGTGAACCCCAGGCATTGAAATTCCGTTGTCGGTAGATGATTCATACGCAACAGAGTTAATCGTCGGAAAGCTCATCATAGCGCTGACATCCTCTTGAGACCAAACACTCTGCGCTGGTTCTACTGGTTCTGCAACCTCAGGCTGCTCACCAACCAACTTATCATCCTGGCCCTGGATTCCTGTATATGCATCGATATCAACGACCTCAAACTTCTCCTCCAGATCCTTCAAGTTCTTCTCAGCCTCCTTTGCTTCTTCGTGGATGCTGCGCACCTGAGAATGGGTCAACTCCATCCAATTTGTAGTTGAATCAATCAACATTTTCGCCAATCCTACGTCCAATTGAGTCGCAGCCAACTGATCAAACCCGACTGTCTTCTCCGCCGCATCCATCAGTCCTCGAGCGCTTCCAGCTTGCTTTTTTGCTGCCTCAAGGCGGTCCCTGGCGGCTTGGAGCTGTGTGGAGTGACTTTTAGAACTCATCTTATGGTGAATTGAAGGTCACAATCTGAGAGCCCTTGTCGAGAGGTTGAAACTGGACCTGCGAGTTGTGAACTGAACAATGGCAAGTGACAAAGTGGAAAGTGACAAATCGCCGACCAGAACTTGATGACAGAAAGTGACTCGATCTGAAAGAGAAAAGTTTGTCACACGGTCTATTTCTTCTGATTTGTATCTTCGTATGTGTACAAATAATCATGAACCAAGATACTTGCACGAGCTATCATAAGATGATGTTCTGCAAAGTAAATGAGAATGTTGGCTCAATGTGTATCATCATTCAATTGTATGTGTTTGCTGGGTGACACAACAATGGAAGGACAGCTCAGTCGCGATTCAGCCAAAGTGAAAAAAGTGCATAAAAGGAGATGTGATCAATCATTTTGCATTGAATATTGAACACAATTTATGAGAGCCACTGCGTTTACTAGAACCAAGGAAATAACGGAGTCTTGGTGACTCTTTCCTCAACAACTGGCATCAAAACAACTTCTCCTCCTCTGCACCCTCCGCACTGACTGACACTCCACCGAGGAAGGTGGATTATCTATTGTACTGTAAATCGGTGCTGTCACAAATAGTTGCCAAGTTGTTCTTCGGAAAGCTCATTGTAGCGCTGACATCTTCTTGTAACTTGGGACCAAACATTCTACGCTGGTTCTGAGATCGCCTTCTACTTCGACTACATTCTTCTGAGATATAATTCGACTCGTCTCGTCCCCACCGCCACGTACTCCTCTCATCCTACTACCGTCTCCTCCTCGTGACGAATCTTTATGATCTCGTTCTCTACTCCCACGATACTGCTCCGATCTCACGATCACTACGATCTCTATTATTCGCCCGTAGTAGTTCCTGGTGTTCACGATCTACCACTCTCGCGATGACTACTTCCTCGTCTATTTCTGTCCCCACGATCTTGACTGCGCGATCGACTTCGACTGATGTACGAAGACCGTAGTCTGCCGCCACCACCGCCACCACAACGACCCTCTCCTTGTTCACGCTCTCGTTCCCATTCGCGAACCTGTAGGCGATCTCTATTATTCACCCATAGTAGTTCCTGGTGTTCGCGATCCATACTATCGCGATGACTACTCCCTCGTCTACTACTCGTTCTACCGCCACGATCTCGACTGCGCGATAGGCTTCGACTGTACGAAGACCGTAGTCTGCCGCCGCCTCCGCCACGACCCTCTCCTCGTTCGCGCTCTCGTTCCCTTTCGCGAACATAACAAGAACTAGCTCGTGTGTTATTACAACCGCTGTTACTTTCGTTGCTACGTCGACTGTTGAGCGATCTGGTACGATAACTTCGTGTTTCTGCTCGTCTAGAGGTCCTATTACTATCTCTTCTATTATAATTGCGATCTGATTTGGTATTGTCTCCAACAACAGTAGTAGTAGTAGTAGTAATAGTAGTAGTAGCTCTATCTCCCGCTCGGTATGTTTCTCCATCGCCGCCACTGCGACGGGGCATGGCGTATTTATCTGGAGCCTCTCGTTCTCGTGGAACTGCAGGCTGCTCGTCGACCAACTTATCATCCTGACCCTGACTTTCTGTATCTGCATCGATATCAATGACCTCAAACTTCTCCTCCAGATCCTTCAAGTTCTTCTCGGCCTCCGTTACTTCTTCGTGGATGCTGCGCACTTGAGAACGAGTCACCTCCATCCAATTAGTAGTTGAATCAATCAACAGTTTCGCCAAACCTTCATCCAATTGAGTCGCAGCCAACTGAGCAAACCCGAATGTCTTCTCCGCCGCATCCAACAGTCCTGGAGCGCTCCCGGCTTGTTTTTTTGCTGCATCACGGCGGTCCCTGGCGGCTTGGAGCTGTGTGGAATGACTTTTAGAACTCATCTTGGAAGATCGTTGACTTGATTGTTAATGTTGAGGGCCCTTGTTGAGAGGTAAATGGGCACTCTCTGATCTGAAAATGGAAAGTGGCAACGTGGAGAGACGACGTGGAAAGTGACAAATGCTGACCGAAACTTGATGACAAAAAATGACTCGACTAATGAATTCATCTCGTCTGCAAGCTGGTCTCTGAAAGGCCGTCGCAGTCGCACTTAACTCGGCTCTTGGTTCTTCATCTTGTGCTGCTTGAATACGAAATCAGCCCAGATCCGTTGGAACGCTGGAAGCTTATCAAGCTCGAATCGCTTGTAATTGCGCACGAAGGAAAACAACCTTCGTAAATGTTTGATTCGACTAACATTACTCAGCTGTTTGGTCTGGCCTTCATTAGTGAATGTCTTCCCAAGGTAGAAAACATGAACATGCCCACGGATCCCGCATAACATGGGCCTGCTGGCTGGGGACCCCAACAATAATAAAGGTATGCCGGCCGTCTGGGTTGGTTTACGTGGCAAGAGCATCTACATCTTTGGTCGCTGTAACCGTGCTGTAACCTGTTCAAGAAGATGATCTGCGTCAATGTGGGTCCCATACAATGATGAAGTATTCTTGGCCACCTCAGTGCAGCAAGGGATTGTCTATTCCCTTGAGACCCTCGCGAGGAAGTTGTCGACGGATATTATTTAGACTTGAGAGTTCATTTTGGCATTCTGCTTGTGAAATTGTGACCATTAGAGCGTGGTTAGAATTCTCCACATCTGATGTAAAACATGCTATGCTGGCATAATGGTCACAATGGATCACCACCAATCACAACATGTAGCAGGTAGATCCCTTCTGTATTGCTGAGGTTGCAGGAGGTTGCAAGCTGGGGGTGTTTATTTGGTGGTCGTGGTTATGGCGGCCATATTGTTGCCATTCTCTCACTGCCAGCTTTGATCTCTTCTCCAAGTTCATACGATAGTTCATTCTTTTACTGACAGAGATTACTGACAGAGATCACTAGATGATCCCGCCCCCGCGCCCTCCCATACGGTATCGTACAATGATGCCTCCATAGCTAGCTTTTAACTAGTATTATTATTATTATTATTATTATTAATATTATTATTATGGTAGGTAGTTACCTTACGATAGTACGTACTCACAACCCGAAACAACTCTAATCCACCTCCATGGGATTCGAGTCCTGGCCCACCGAATAAGTACCTCGTGTGTCCTGATAGGTTTATTACGCCTCTCATAACTCTTCCTCAGACCTTCCACGGCATCGCCCTCCCGTCGGGTCCTTCCTACACGAATACGGCCTCTCCTACGCATCTGAGTAGTGTCACACAAGTACTACTTCCATCGTCATCGTTCGAGCTGTCCTGAATCCTCTGACTCTCCTAATTCCGCCCGAGCCCTCTCGGCTTACCTCAGTACTCGCCTGCGCCTCCTACACAGCCTCTGACGTTGGCCATGCCCTAGACTGAGCATTGACCTCTGTTCTGTCCCGTGCGCGGACCGGATCGAGTTCTATTTTTAGGTGCATCATTATCGTCCTGTTGGCCTCTGTGGCACCTCTCTGACCCCTTGCGGCCCCTTCTAATTGACCTTACGCCCTTGGGAGGACATCTATTTCCTATCAAATATTATCTTCTATAAACTATTATTAATGATGATCTATTATTTTTTAGCTATTGTTCCATATTTACATCAAAAATTTCCCTCCCAACACCCCCGCGTACGTAGTGATGCTGTAACTTTACTCACAGTCGTCCAATGATGGCAAATGGGGTACCATGTTGAAGCCAAGGACATTCCTGACGCTAACGCAATGCCCGGTTTGGCGCAACAGCAAGTTAACATGCTCATTTTACTACATTTTGTTAGGTACTTTTTAGTTCGCTATAGCGAACTACGATTTGACCAACAAGGAGATAGCAAATTTCATCAAAGCATACAAATGTCATTGTTAAGTTGATTATAATGTCAGTGTTTACCTTCTCCTGACATCCATATTGATGACCAAGCAGCAACAAAGTTCTCGATAGGCTGGGATCTCTGAATTCGTATGAGAAGCAACTCTAGGAATATGTCATTATTTTACTTGGAGATAGAGACACGCTGTTGACGCGAAGGAATAAGAAGTGGACGTATGATGCAAATACCTTTATACCTATATTGTGTGAATGCTACGCTTTCTTTCGTTGCTCTATTTCCATAGCTCTTCATACAACATGTGATTGATTGGTCTCTCTTTCAACCCGGCCATAACTTGGTCTCTAAAGATGCATTCATTTCGTAATGAATCTCATATAGTAATCAAGTTAATGATAAACATCATCCATCCATACCAGCCCTTCAAGATAATGAGGGCGATGATAGAACTTGACAGGTACACACTTTCAGAGATTTGTCTTGAAGTTGAAGCAGCCCTTGACCTAGCTTTATTCCTAAAAATACTTTTCGGTGCATCCCAAGAAGGTGGCCCTAGCTGGAATGGCTCATACATAATGTCTAACTGTTATGGTCAGCATGTCGCCAGTGCACCGCTTTTATGTTGTATGGCGAGTCCACATGGTGTGTTTGTAACAAATATGCGAAACCTAGTTTATAACCCCCCATTTTTAGAGAAGGAGAGGGTGTGTCTATTGCATCTCCAGACATGTACGCTATCGGTATGATACGCCGAGTCCATCGTAAACTTTCTTGGATACACTGCACGATTTATCTTGATACCACAAACCCCAAGCTTTTTCGAAGGCAACTGTCTTCCGAAGAAGCAAAAGCATGGCAGCCCTATCCAGATCTTTATCGAATGAATATTTACATCCACATTCACACAGCTTTGCCAACCTGATAGCTTCCGCTCTTGTATTTCCATATCTCCAGATTTGGCTTAGAATTTCCATTTACTATCTACTCAGAAGCTTTCAAACTTGAGATTCATCTTTTCTTCGGGAACAAAACCAAATACACTGACTATGAACTATGAAGAGGTGACAGCATGGGTCTCGTTGTTGGCACATTAGAAGAAGTTGTTTAGTTCTGTCTTAGGAAGGAGGTTGGCAGTGATGATAGGCAAGCGCCGGAGCTCTGGCCTGCTAAAGAAGTCTCGCAGCACGCGAGCTGAGACTCGTACGTCACTATTTCAATAGGGGCAGGCGCTGTGTTGGTGTTGATGCAAATGCTCATATTAAAGCCCCTACTGTAGTCGGGATACCATCTTGTTTTGTCTTCGGCTGCAGTTGCCCCACTTGTTAGAAGAGCAATGGTCGACAAGACAATAATAGTGGTGGCTATTTTCAGTATTTTTTCCATTATCTCTTGATGTAAATAATTACTACCTCATAAAACTTGAGTGGCTCGCTCCTGTTTCTTATTTTCTTTATTTCGTCTAGTGCACAGTCTCTCTCTAGAGATACCAAGCTACCTCAAGCTACGCACGACGCAGGGCAGTAATTTTCCTCTTGATACTGGGGGAGTAGAGAACTTGCCCAGCTTGCATTCATTCACCCACCTGATTAATATGCGGGGCGGCAAGAATAATAGGTACACGATAGGTACCGCCCCCAACAGCCCCCAATTTTATTTTTTAATGATTCGCTTTGGTATTGTAGATACTTCTAGGGATCGGGCGGGGCCCTAGAGGATTTTAGACGAAGAATTCCCCCTGGACCGGCTTACCGCTGACAGAGACATCTATCGCTCGGCCACCTCCGACAGATGAATGACTTAGCGCGCGCCTAACAGCTTCTCACCATCTTTTGAATCTTTCGCAACACCACTAACAAACCCTAAGCAAAATAAAAGGTACCCACGCGCCACAACAATGATGTTTTCATTTGTTTTGGTCATTATTTCTGACCTGGTTGAATGACCCCACTGCAAACTCAATCATGGCAATAATCTCCGCGAGAATGTAATTAAGCAATAAAAAGTACACGCGTGTGCACGCGTCAAAATCGTGATTTAGATACGCCGCCAGAGACAGATAAATGTCGCCAGAGACAAATAACCTCGCGATGAGAATGTTGTAATAAAAAGTGAGGATCGCGACTCAGATATCGTACCGCCTATCGTACCGAAAGAGACCAGGAGTCCTCCACGATCAGGTTAAACTACGGTACGCGGGAATAACTCCAGAGACACACTTATGCCACTATGTATCGATATATATATATAATGGGGGGGCTACTAGGGACCACCATATGGTAAGGTGCCCACTACACAAAATCAATATCTTGCACTGCACGTGCAAAACCTAAAAGTACACAGGAAAGCCTGTGTTGCTAGAGA
>JALLAU010000831.1:0-12432 GCA_036939495.1 Thalassiosira hispida
GAAAGTTAAGTCCGGTAGTACTAAATTTTCATTTGGGGGGCATTTGGGGGCATAAAGGTTTCTGACCGACATTTCCCGCAGCGCCCCCATACCTCACGATACTACCTACGTAGTACACTACTATGGGAACTCTGTCTGAAATTTTTCGGGAATGCTACGTTTTTGATGGGGCCATTTTGTCTTCTGAAAAATTACAGTTGGAAGCGGAGATTACTCTCAATCATCTTAATCGCTTCCGTTTTCGTCCACCTAGTCAAATATCATTTATCCTATTCCTCCTATGTATTACCGGATACATCATCATCGTACACCATGTCGTTTAACAAAAATCCATATTTGCCATCAGCCATGTTACTGAACAGAAATCCTTATTTGGGCTGGCAACATTCAAATGCGCGGATACTGGCCACAGGGTCCAAGTTGTCATTCTCTTGGAGAACTTGCTTTCGTGAGGCAACGCAAGAAGGCATAGTTCTATCAGATGATTGCCTAGATTATGATCTTGGCGAAGCACCTGTGGTGAATAGAAGCTGGTTTCCTGATGTGACAATGATCAGGACAATGCTGATGTACGGCAAAGATCGATACGGAGGTCCCTTTCCACCTCCGTTGCCAAAAGAATTATGTGAAGATATTGGAGTTATAGGCGATAGTAATCAAGACACCAATAAAGAGTGTTTGCATGAATCAATGATTCGATCTTTTGGGCCTCTGAATTCGACAACTGTCACAATTTCCCCTTCCAACCATTATGGGGAAAAATGGGACAAAAAAGACCACATAAAAGTTCCTGCTCCCAAACTGATGTGTCTTGTGTACACCATGGCCGATGCTCATGCAAATCGAATCCGTGCTATTCGGGAGACCTGGGCAGGCGGTTGTGATGGATTTCTCGCCTTCTCTACACAATCAGACCCTCGGTTGCCAGCAATTGCTCTTGAGCATGAAGGACCGGAAGCATATGGTAATGTAAGTAAGCTATCACCTGCATTGTTTCATGTTGCCCATTGTCCCTTTTACCCTCTCACATGCTCTTGCTGAAACAGATGTGGCAAAAAGTGAGAAGCATTTGGAAGTTTGTTGGGGAACACTATTTAGATGATTATGACTGGTTTCATGTTGGTGGAGATGATTTGTTTCTATTGCCTCATAATTTAAAGACCTATTTGGCATCGCTCACCCACAAGGATGGGACTGATCCCAGAACCGATGAATATTTTGTTGGGCGAAGAATGAATGCTGGAGGACGTGATTATTTCAACTATGGTGGACTAGGATACTCATTGTCACATGCAACATTGCGCAAATTTCTTTCAGCTATGAGTGATACCCGACACTGCTTTGCAAATGAGCGCACCCATATGGAAGATGTTATGATTGCACGCTGCTTGCGTTTCCTGGGCATATCTGTCACAGATACTCGTGATGCCGAGGGTAGAGAACGTTTCCATCCATTTGCTCCAGGCTGGCATTTTCATTGGAGAGCACCTGGACCACCTGATCAAGGTGCTTACTATAATTATGCTAGGGAGTGGGGAATAATGGAAGGCAAAGATTGTTGTGCACCAGACAGCGTTAGCTTCCATTACATTAAGCAAGCTAGCTTGGTCAGACATCTGCAAGCACTGTTGTATTTTTGTGATGAGAAAATCAAATGAATGAGCAAGCCTCTGCTGACAACATCGCCAAGAATGAAATCTTAAGACAATGTCAGCGTTGAAGTAAATACAAATAAACACTGCTGAATCTACGCACGCTTGCAATCAAATCTGGTTCAAATCACTTTTCGGTGTTGGTTCCACAAGCGAGGCTGGGTTGTTAATGTTATTGGTTCAATGACGAGTGCTGTTACAACTCTGCAAGAGTCATAGTCAGGGGAAGCGTGTCGTGAATGATGGTTTTGGACTATGTTGATGTGCATGATAATTGGGTTATGTTGCGGTTACTAACTAGGTGAACAATACTACTAGAGTCTTGAAAGTTTAGTGAACGCGTCTACACCTGGAATAGTGTGGATCGGCAGGATTCCATTGTGTGAAAGCACACTTATAAGCAATGATAACGGCCCTAAGCTCCGTCGCGTACTGATAAGATAACGAACAGTATTAAACCTAAAGATTGTGAGCTATCGTATCACGCCTATATCTTTTTGTGTATTTTCTTTGGATCGTTACGTCGAAGACTGAGGCGCTGCGCGTTTTAGCATTCTTTGCCGATCCATCGATTTGAGCAGCCATCGCATCTATCGCCCCATTGCGAACGTTGGCGACGACGTGCTCCATCGAATCATCCTGGGGAGGGATGTTCTCTTGATTAGGGTCCATCGGCCCGTTCCAGAGCAGTGCTGACGACGACGGGGAACTCCGGTCGAAGCTGGGTGATGGTAGGGATGGGCGGAAATAGAAGGCGGTTGGTTGGGTAGGAGGTGTGTAGGGGACGAGTCGTGGCGGATCTATCTAGCAGATCTACATTAAAAAAAACGGCGCGACCGAGCGAGCGGAAATCATTTTTTTTTCACCAATCTGGATTTTTTTCACCGATCTGAAATTCTGAAACGCATTTATTTTAAAAACGCATTTGATTGCAACCGTGGAACTCCTATCTGCCAATGTCGATCCCGGCATCGATAAACTTTGACAGACGCAAAAGGCAGAGAGGGTGCGCTTGAATCCTCAACATCATCGCCATTTGAAGCTTTCAGAGTTTGAACAAGAGGGCACTATCTACTTACCATGACAACGAAGGAGATGAAACTTGTGTGGAAATCTTCTGGTGGCTCTGCATCCAATCAGGGCCGTCAGGCCAGTTCGCCTCCCGAATAGGCATCTGGCGATGATGACTCGGATAAAGAAATAGGAATGTTGATCTATCAGTCTAGTCGAACTGCAAAAGCTATAGCCAAAGTGGAGAAGATGACACCAGTAGCGCCTGCAATGAGCAAACGTGATGCACCGCATAAACCGAATGGCCCCGCCCCAACGAAAAGGGTCCGTATGGAGTGCTCAACTGCCGAGTGTACCATCAAACCTGTCAAAGGAGGAGTCTGTGCGCACAAGCGCACAACTTGCAGTTCTGAAGGGTGGGCTGTCAAAGGAGGAATATGTATTAGTCACGGAGCGAAGGTCAACAAATGCAGTCATGGAGGGTGTACCAACCAAGTTATCAATGGAGGTGTCTGTGTTAGGCACAGAGCGAAGACCAAAGCTTGCAGTTTTGAAGGGTGTACCAATCAAGCACAGAAAGGAGGAATTTGTATTAGGCATGGAGCAAAGTTCAAAGTTTGCGGTTTTGAAGGGTGCACCAATCATGCCAGGAAAGGAGGAGTTTGTGTGAGGCATGGGGCAAAGGCGGTTCATGGAACTTGCAGTCATGAAGGATGCACCAACAAATATGTCAGAGGATGGGTCTGTGTTAGTCACGGAGCAAAGGTCAAAAAAACGCAAAAAATGCAGTCATGAAGGATGCACCAATAATGCTGTCAAAGGAGGAGTTTGTGGTAGGCATGGTGCAAGAGTCAAAATTGCAGTGAAGGGTGTACCAATGATGCAAAGAAAGGAGGAGTTTGCACGAGGCATGTAGCAAAGGTCAAATCAAAGCTTGCAGTCAAGAAGGATGTACCAGTCAAGCTTGCAGTTTTGAAGGTAAAAAAATGCAGGGTGCAAGAGGAATGTGTATTAAACATGAAGTGAAGCGCTAAACTTGCAGTCGTGAAGGGTGTACCAGCATGCATGCGACAATAATGGAATAATCGAGGCCCAGTGCAACATAGTATCTCTAGCTACCTTTTTCAAAATATTGTAAGCTTCCCAGGGGCAGTAGGAAAACAACAACAACAACAACGACATGACTTTCACTATCTACAATATTACCTTAGATATTTCTTCACATTACTTGCACTATCTACTGCCACTAATTTTCCAGAATAATACAGATAACCAATTATTGTCCTCGGACATCTCGTGTTGCATCCCTGTGGAAGTTGACTCGACCGGTAGAGATCAGGATTAGTCTTTAGTCAATAAAATAGGCAGTAGGAAAAAGGAACAGTGTGTTTGGATAATAGAAAAATATGTTCCCCATCTATCCATCTTCTCCCTTTCTACACCTACCATCTGTAAAGCTCTGCACTCGTTGAGTGTTGAGAATCATTATAAGATATACACCGATCTGCACTTTCAATGTCAGTTCAGGCATTGGTAACTAACAGGTAGAAATGTGCAAACTAAGTGTGTAAATAATAACAGACTTTGATTTACCGTTTTTGCACTCACGGAAATCCAGCCACAAGAGATGAGGTGCCACCCACAACAACGATTCCCGGAAATTCACCATCAGAACAACGTCCATAATGCCCACCGCAAGTGAGCAACAAACAAATCAACCTCCTCTTTATCCTGACAACGATGTCGACGATGATCAGTTGCAGTTGAAGGGGGGCTCGCCGTCGCCGTCGGCGGCCGCCGAATCTAACAACGACGATGGTGCGGGGGTGGTCAGCGACATCGTTGCAGCCGCCGCCGCCGCATCAGCTGCACCATCGGACGAAGTCGATGCGGTGAATGCTACCATGAGTTCTCTTGGTGAAAACGTCGCCGTCGCGGGGGCTGCCATTGATTTCAGCCGCAGCGTCGTCGACGAATATCCAACTTTTCATCCCCCTGTGGAAGAAGCGACGGCGGTGTCGGCAGTGGAGAGTCAAGATCCAATGTTGGCACTCCAGATCGCTTGTAAAATCAAGGATAAGCCTAGTCGAGATAGGGCGTTGATCCAGGCACTGAGGGATAGTCGTCGCGAGCTGGAGTACGCCGAGTCTGCGAATAGTCGTGCCACGGATCGTCTAGGTGCGGCGAAGGAGGTTTATGACCTCTGCGCCCAGTGTCTCGCGGGGTACACTCCGTTGGAAACTCGTTCGAGTGCCAAGAAGAAGGGATCATCATTTGCTGCTGTTGGATTGGGGTGCGGTGTTGACAATTATAATGTAGATCAAGAGGCAAAGCGTATCAAGCTTGAGGAGCCAGCCGTTGTTGATGGAGGACACGATGCGCACATATTTCAACCAGCAGTCATGGACACAACAGATGTATCCATCAATGCCATCAGCACACCGCGAATGAAAGGCCAAGTCCAACCCGAGGGAACCAATATCATTTTACCCACAAATGAAATTTACCTCCCAGAATACTTCACCGTAGGTGTAAACATGGAAGAATCCACAGTGACTCAATTCCGCGATAGTTTCTTCTTACACCTAACGAAAAATCAAGCGGATGCATCCACAATCGAAACTTGGAAACCACCACCCCATAATGCCAACCTCAAATCAAAAACCCAATTGGATGAATGGATACATATTGCCACTCATTGGAATACTGGTGCTGATGGATTGGACGCTGGTGCTTTCAGGGCGAAGCATAAGACGTGGTATTCGCGTATGAAACCAGTCTCGTACAATTTGGGACGTAGGACGGGGATACATCTTAGGCAATTGGATGTTGGCGGGTATGAGGGAAGGGATTACAAGGGTATGACGGTATTGTGTCGGTACAATAAGGCGGGGAATAAGAGTACTGTTTATTTGGAAGTTCCAAGGGTGAGTTAGTTGGTAGTTTGTGTGGCATGATGTTATTTTGTTTCATTACACTACTTGTCACACATCTAATGAGCTCACAAATGTGTGCTCATTCCTCTTGGAAAACACACAGTTATTCGATGCCCTATTCCAAATCCATGCATTGGAACTGAACCATCGTGGACGCGATGCAACCAAAAATCTAGCCGATGAACGGTATGCCAATATCCCAGATGCAATCGTTAGGGCTTTTTTGGATACGTGCCCGGTTTGTACTGCGAGGAGGGGTCATGGACCTATGGTGGATTCGACATCGGAAGAGATGGCTCATTTGCCACAGCAGCCAGCAATGGGAGTGTGAATAAAATGGTGGGCACACACAGTGTCGTAGTCGTGGGGCATATTCTGTTTCTTCTTTTTACTTGTTACATTCACCATATTGAACGCCCAAAATAAATATCAATCCAATTGCATCTTCTTATTTGTGTCTATCAAGTGATCTCTGCCAAAAAACAAAAACTTTATATTACCCTATGTTTGTTTGTAATGCAGGGACCAAATCGTGCGGAATTATTAATGTGAAGCAACTACTGGGAGTTAGACCTTCATTCCTTTTTCAGGGACCACAGCCCTGTGAAAATACTAATCCCTGAAAAGGAGTGAAGGTCTAACTCCCAGTAGTTGCTTCACATTAATAATTCCGCCCGATGAGCAGCTCTGTTCAGAATTGGTCGAATCGAAGGACAAACCCAGAGGAAAAATCATCCTGCATTACATTCCAAACATACGGTACATGTTTTGTCGATGTATGAGTAGGCAAGGAGTCCAAGATATGATTCATGCATCTCTACGTCCCCTTCATTTTGGCCGTACTTATTATTTCATCGTTGGTATCATCGGAGTAAACCTGCAAGCATAGCATCCCTTTTTTTGCATAGTGTCACTGCCAGTAGCCCCTGGTATCGCCGGAAATCATGGTTGGTGGTTGGTCAAACTCAAACTTTCCAGAACCTGATAGAACCCGCTTATGAAAGGTGAGACCTGATGGGTTTAGTCGTATTCGTGGACGCTCATACCCATAATCCATTAGGTAATCGGTACCCAGAGACTGGGCACTGGGCACCCCTAGCTACCCATCTACTAGGGGCTTCTGGCAGTGACTCTATTCACGGGAACTCTATTAGGCTTCGGGTTGTCTACCCGCTATCAGAAATGGTACCATTCTGAGTTCGCATGCATATGAAGTTGAATGTGTGCATGAATACTACTTGACACCACAATCCAGAACACTACTCGCAATTCAATCACAGAAAAAAGCAATCCCAGAACAACCCAGAAAGTAAAAATCGAATCTTCTATAATCAACAGAACAACCCTAGACACAAGTAAAAGTGAAGCATAAATTCCATTCATTGTCAGAGTAAAGAGTACCAAGCGCACATAGCGAAAGATTTACTACAGAAAAAGAGAAACTTGATCTTTATATTATATGCTCATCAAAGTGCCAACATGATTCCATGCAATCGATTTCATTATAATAGGCAAGCAGAACTCCAGAACGCCGGGTGGACACACGCTTCATCTGCTCCCCCGATTGGAGCACCCCACGAGGACAGGAGTAACCAACAACAGTCTCGCCAGATACAAGTCAATTCAACAATTGATGCAGATATAAGTAAGTTTTGTGCCATCGAAGAAATCACAAGTGCTACACATATTCTCACTAGAGACTGACTCTCCTCTTTCAGTATTAAGAAAGGTCATCGAGGATAGGGCTGCTATTCTTGCTCTTAGAAATAGAGCGTCCGAAAACGAAGTAGAGTTGATGAAGGCAAAGACTCGTCAGCTACGGGTCTCCAAAGTCCTGGAGCGCCAGGATGAAGGTATTAACAGGCTTACGAAGAATGCTAGACGTGAAATGGTGGAGTATAATGAAACTAGCAGGCAGTACATCCATACGTTCATGCTCGCTTTTGAGAAGGGCGACATCGATAAGCTCCCACATCATCCTTTTGTACCATCTCTTGAGGTGCTTGAGCAAGCAATCGATCGACGCAAGGCAACACTTGTTGAAAAAGTACAGGCGGACGATCGAGTAAAGAAGCTTGAGTTCATGAACTCCAAAGAAATGGTCACTATGAAGGTAGGTGCCATCCTTAAGTTGGATTCCGTTTCCTGACAGTGATTTGGCATAGGTACTCACTTGTCTGTTCTTGGTTATCTCAAAGGTTTTGAAACGGAATGAAGAAGCCTTTCTCCGTGCAGTTGATATTGCCAAACAGCAGTTCCGTGATACCTGTGCAACTTGGCTTGATCGCGTGAGCAAGCTACTCTCTCCCATGCCTCACCATGCTCAGATGTTTGATTGTATGAAGGTAAGCATTTGTTTGGCCCTTGAAATGAAAGTATGATGTCCATAGCTGACCTAATGTTTCTTTGTTTATCCTTCTTCAGGCACGAATTTCAACTCAGGCCCAAAGGCCTCAAGTACAGGAACCAGAAAACTCCATCAAATACACTCCGCTCAAGAAAACCTATGTACCACCACCACAATATCTTCGATTCAATCGTCGTCAAGTCTTCACCCAAGACTTGGAGATGCCTCAGGAAATGATTATCGTGACCCCAGAGAGATCAGCGAAAAGGCCCGCGATTGGGAGTGTAAGCCCCGAGATGAAGTCTACGAAAATGCCCGTGATGCCAGATACGCAGTACGCTTTTCCTCGTCTGGACTTCGAGCAGAAAGATGCAGGAAATCTCATTCCTACACAAAGCCCACAGAGCAAAAGGCCAAAGATAGAGCACGTATTCACTTCCCCCCAAACGGTCGGGAACATCAAAATGCCGATTGTCCACCCATTTTTCTCCGAATATGCAGAACAAGATACAGACTTCGATCATCCTCGCCCAGGCTTGGGACAGAAAGAAGAATCTGTAGTGAATTATATGCTCACTCCTCATCAAAGCCCAGGGCACGCAAGGCAGAAGACACAGCCAAACCGAACTCCACCCCAAAGTCCAAACGCTGCATCTCATCATGAAGACTGTGGCAATCAAGAAAATGGAGTCGAGCCCAAAGTAATTGATCTCACAAGTTCTGCAAATGAATACGAGAGCCCAGCATCTGGTCACGGTGTGGACGAAGAGGTCTCGTCGATTGCGCATGTCCTTACAAGCCTGTACGGTGATAAGTCTGTCGATTTTGCTGTGACAAATATTTGAGGCAAATTATTACAAGTTTATGGCGCTGCTAGGCATACACCCACAATCTACTTCTACAAAATATGTTGGCAGTGGCGCAATGTTTCTATCTGAGATCTCGGTAGTTGAATGTATAACTCCAGGTATTTGATTGACTCTTCGGTTGCATCCTCTTTTGGCTATGACTTGCTTATCAATCGTTGTTTCGTTTAGCATGTAATATCAATGCGTCATACATTGGTAATGTAGTACCATACACTAAAAATATAAGCTACTTATCTTCAAAGCATGTATTATACATTCATCTCTTCCAATAGATATACCAATTCGTTTGCAGTTTTCGGCCACCCTTAGAGATGAATATAATATCAATGATATTGTTGAATCTGAAATGTATGTATCCAACTTCTATCAGCCATATTACTTTTACTCATCATTTTTTATCGAAGAGATGGAGTACATAAATACCATACCCGTCATTAACATCATTTCATGAGAGCTGTTTTCTGTTATGTTTCTTCTGTTCCAGCGACAACGAGATAATGAATATTTTCATTTGAATAAGAGTAAACAAAATGGGTTGGATGAAACTATCTAATTATGCGAAAGTTACTGTTTTGTTTTGTTTCTTCTTTTTTGTGCGACATTTGAATTAAACATGGTCGAAGATTCCTGTGACATCATAGTGATGGCATTGTCCATGAAACAGTGCATCTGGCTCGTATTGGACTAACATGTAACACATTACCGAAGAATAACAATAAACGGCCTTTACTAGCCTCCTTTGCGGGACTTTCTAAGGATTGGATTCCATTCGAACCCTAGGATGTCAAGCAATCTCACACGGTCTTCTGTTAACCAAGCATGCCTCCCCTGTCTAAGCAATTGATACTGCGCGCGCTGGTTCATCACCCACCACGACAGCTTTCTGTTCTCACTATAGCCGTGAGGCACGAGACAGTGACCAAATTGCTGTGAAACCAAGAGAATGTGAGACAAGTTTTGGAGTTGGATAGTATATCACATCGTGCGCATGAGGTGAAACCGGAATGGAAGCCAAAATTGCGAGGATTGGAGTTGGAGAGTATCACATCGTGCGCATGAGGTGAAACCGAAATGGCAGCCAATATTGTGAGGAAAAACTTTGGATCAGAGGGTGGCACAAGAGTGATGTCTTTGGGGCAAATCACACAGATTTACAATCTCACCTGTTGGAACTGATTCAATTCTTCATAGCGGATCAGCCATCGCTTTTCTTTGGCTTTCGACCTATTGGGGGCATGGAGTTGCCCCTGAGAAGCTTGTTCAGGAGCAGTTGCCTCTGTAGAGGTCTCCGAATCAGCCACTGGGTTTGCAGCACGAGCAACACTATTGTTATTGCTTATGTTTTCTGGAGATGTGTGGGTGTGTGTCTTGGTCTCTAGTCTTGGTAGTCTTTCCCATAGGCGCGAGGACATGTCGACTTGTATTGGGTGGGTGTAAGTTAAGGAAGCTGCCGAAGCTGCTGCTGCTGCTGCTTCAACTGGCGTTGTACCTTGATTTGTACTTCCTGTACTAGGAGAAGCAGCAGACATAGCTCGATTTGAGTTCCATGTATTTGAAGCAGGATTGGCTCCCATGTTTTGTAAGTACAGTTCCATTTGGTTAATTTGGTTCATTGTTTGCGCCGGTGCCAGACTTTGAACAGGTTGCGATTGATATTGCATAGAGATGGGGAGCAATGCACCATGGTTTTGAGGAGCATATATCTGCTGGAGAGGGAGATTATGATAAGCATGTGACTGTTGAAGAGGGTTTTGAGGAGCAGATAACTGCTGAAGCAAGAACATATTCGCCAGGGCCGATGTTGGTTGAGTAGTTTGAAGACGAGAGTCTTGGTAGGCGTGTGCTTGTGCAGCAGCCAGCTGATCAAGTAATGATGGCATTGGGAGAGACGCTCGTACTGTTGTTGGCTCCTGAGAAGGAACGTATGTAAGCCCTGTTGCCATATTCTGAACAAGCGATGCCAGCTGCATCTGATCTAGCGATACTGGCTGGAGAGGAGATGATTGTGAGGGTGTTTGAGTCTGAGGCACTTGACAAAGTCCGGCAGGGGGCATTTGAACAGAGCTTAGACGGTTCAACAATGATACATCAAAATTTGACGTCCTTGTAGGATCCTGAGTCTGAGCCTGAGATTGAGGAAGACATGAAAGCGCTGCTTGCTGGTTAGCCATTGGAAGCGAGGCTGCTGCTGATTGTTGTCGGGGAAAGGACGTAGCTTGTGGCATTCCTACCATGTTCTGGTGAGTGCTGGTTTGATTAGCAGCCAGGTGGCCTAGCAATGCAGCAGTCAGCTGCTCCACTAGTGCTATATGAGATGACGCTGGTGCTGCTAATGACGCCTGGTTAGAAACCTGCTGCTGCTGCTGCTGCTGTGGAAGTCCTGCTACGCACTGGTTCTGAGCGAGCAATGCCAGCTGCAACTGATCTCGCAATGATGGCTGAAGCTGGAGAGATGGTAATTGTGATGGCGCCTGAGGCATATTTGTGAATCCTATCATAAGAGGTGGAGCAGAGCTCCGCTGATTCAGCAATGGTACATCTAGAGATGATGCAGCTAGTGCAGGAGCCTGAGCCTGAGGAAGATATGATAGCGCTACTTGCTGGGTAGCCATCGGAAGGGAGGCTGCTGATGTTTGATGCATTGGCCTTGGGACGGTGGTGCTCGTGGCTTGGCCTAACGCTGATGACGTAGACGTAGATGTTGAAGACGAAGAAGATGGCATTGTTGTTAAGGTCGAAGTTGTCTGTCCTGGAAGCTTATCCTTTTGTGAGTGTGTTTCTCCCCTGCTCTCAGCCGCTGGCTTCCCAAGTTCAACCTTTTCTGAAGCATTGACCATGAGTGTTTTCTTGTTTTTTTTCATTGGCGCCAATTGATGCGGGTTGAAAGGTTGGAAGAACAAGACATCTAAAACCTATCTAGTAGAGCGCTGCTCCTAGTATTTCTTCTTGTAAAAGGAAGTACGTTGTCTTATCAACACATAATATGGTACTTCGCGGAAATTAGTAGCTACTCCTACTTCTCTTGGTTATTATTAGAAAGGTCCCCGTCATCATAATATTATGTAACGTTAATGCTAGGTAGGAGTAGACTGTTGACGCCAGCGAGGCCGAGCAGCTGTTCTCCCCGCAGATGTTGCGAAGCGGTTTGAATCATGACGCGACTTCAGAGCCTTATTTGATATTACTTCAAGTATTGTGTCATATTATGACAATATCTCATTGGGGAGAATTGCCAAAATACGAGGGAAACCGTGGGAAACCAAGCGATTATTAGTAGGGATAATCCCCCCTTGAGGGAAACGTGGTCGAAAAGTTCTTTCGTCATCCTTTCAGTGATTGACGTGGCGTGACAGCTAAGGCCGAAGCTTATGTACAACGTAGCGCGTAGCGCGCCGCCCATTTTTTTTATCGCCGTTTCGTCGTATGTAGGTTTGTACCAGGCGGCGATAATTCGGCGGAATAAGCGATCCGGCGCTACGTTTGGCTCCGCGTTTCAACGTAGAGAGCATGGCCTCCACGTTGGCCAACGTAGTGCCGGTTTTCGCGAACTCGCGGGAAATGATGATATGATTTGCGAGACTTCAGGATACAATTGACATGATGATCGCTGTATCAAA
>JALLAU010000832.1:0-12423 GCA_036939495.1 Thalassiosira hispida
GCGAGAGATATGGCTAAATCAGCGAAATCCAGCGAAGTACATACCACGATCAAATAACCTACCCAATCGCGCGCAAACGTAAACTAAGCCATAGAGTAGAGTTCGAAACTGATCGAGATTGATCAAGGTCCCATGTCCACGTATTCCTACGTACAAATGTTGGTACCCAACCCCCAACCCTTCCAATTTCCAATGTCCTGGTGAAGTTGATTCTGATCAATATCAATGTCGTTGATCTCTGTGCCTGTGCCCATGCCATACCATAGTCAAATTTTGACATAGAGGTAATTGCAGAAGTCGATGCCATAAAATCGCAGGCGGACCTGGGTCCTACATCATCTGCCTCCGCCTCCACTACTGCTAGTGTACCTCCGCGCCGCCACCGTTGCTCTCATCTCTCCTCCTCCTCGCTGCACCTGTCTATCTTCTCCTGCGTCATGTCAACTCCAGAGTCATCTCCCATGGAAAAGGGCTTTCGTGGGGAGCTCATCGACAAGGGCTCCTCGACGAAGGCGGGCCTGTCAAGATCCGCGCCTGTGGGCGGCTCCACGGGATTGACGTCACGCAACTTAAACTTAGAATTATTGCGTCTGTCGCGTCTACAAGTTAGCGAGTACCACCTCGACAACGACGACGACGACGATGATAGCCTGTCACAGGAGCAGAGTATCCACGAGATCCATTTTAAGCGAGGAGAGACCGAAACAATAAAGAAGGGTGAGATCCACGAAATACATAGTGACATGTGTTGACTATCTTTTTGCTATGTTGTTGAACTAACTGACAAATAACGCACCTGCTGTGCTCTTGCTCCTATTGTTTCAGTCCTAAAGGAAATAGAAATGATTGCGCTAAAACGAACCTCCGAGGGATTTAGTGAATTCAATTTTGCGTGTGGCGTGCTCAACTGCTTCTTGATCTCCTACATGTTTGGTGCCTACCCACAACATTTGTGGATATTGTACCTCGTCGAGTGTACTTTACTGATTCCCCGCAAGTTCTATAGCATGTGGAACGCCAAACCCCTCAATCAGGCGTTGTATTACTTGGATTTCTGTTGGTGTATGAATTTCTGCGCATTGATGTACCTAATTGGGATGGTATTATCTGACGTAACAGGTTTTGACGTGAAAGATAGCACCAGGGAAATAGTATTCAAGGCTGCATCGGGCGTAGCCTGTGGTGTTTTACTGTCAGCCAATATTGCCCTCCCTTTTGTAGCATGTCTGTTTCATGATGTGAACACCATGACGGGCCTTTTTATCCACTTAATGTATGTTTTCATTGTATCTATTGTTCATATCACGTTTATATCTTATTCCGCTGACATGTTGCTAATGTTTCATACAACACACTTTTGCCAGGCCACCGATGGTATGTTTTCATTTTGTTCATTATTCGTATAACGTTGATACCCTCTAATTCTGTGATGTTGCTGTATTGTGTTTCCTACAACACACATTCAACAGGTCATGTATGCATCAATTTGGCACACTGATGCAATCATCGAAGCTTGGCCAGGCGTTTTCAACTTTTCATACATGGACGAGATTCGCTATTTTGGAGGTTAGTTATTCTTCCTGCACATTGGTCATCCCATGAACAGGAAAATTTCAATTCATTTATTTCTTGTCCTCTTTATCTATTGTAGGAGTTAGTAGTGTAGCTGGATGTGCTACTGCACTGTATTTCATGTGGTGGATTTTTTACATCTCGTTTATGCTTCTAGTGGGAATTAACTTGCCCAAGAAGTTCAATTCGAACGGCCAGGACGCCAAACCCAAGTGGGATACTGTTTACCATTCGACGATGAGGCAAGGAGTATGCGTCGCTATAGGGACATATATCCGAGGGAGGCCAACTGCAGACAGCCTCAAGCAAATGGAAGAAAACAATTTTGATCTTGTTGATCTTGGCATCTACATGATTGCGCATATGACTTGCAGCTTGGGAGTGATTTATACAGTTGGTTATCTATGCTTTAGCAATAAATACTTCCACCTATCCATGATAGGAGCGAGCAGTGCGTTGGCTGTTATTCGAGGAGCAAAACGGTACACATACTACAGCACAAAAATGTACTCCAGGACATTGAGAAAGCAATTCGCCAACATTATTGATGATGACAGCAACAAAGCAGGGTATTCTAGAATGTCCTAAACTATAGGTAGTGATTAAATGGACTTGTCATACTGCGATTATATGAGGTTGGAGGATCTCTAGCATACTGTGTGAATGTTATATTAGATGTATATTTGTTCTGCGTGCTTCTTGTCCTCTTTTCCTACCTGCTAGTCTTCCTCTTTCCCTACCCCCAAGTTAGTCGCGCACTTTGAGTACGCCCAGGTTTGTAGAATACATGAAAGAGGTATCGTTACAGCCGCATCCTCTCTCACCGCTTGCCATTCCTTGAATGTTTTCAGCACCTACGGCAGCTTGGCTCCGTCGAGGCTGTCCGTGGTCGAGGCAGATCAAGATCTTTATCTGATGAGATGAGCATACACCATTCCTGAAGAATTTTCCATGGCTCTAAAATAGCTTCACTTCCTTTCCGGAGGAGCTCCATCGCATCTCCAGGACAAATAGCTGAGAATGAAATGCTGTAAAGTTGAATTCGGTGTGCGGAAAGTGTAGTTGAACAGTCGAGACACAGCAGTAAAAGTTGCCTAATGTCATCATCACATAAATCTTTAATCATTATTTGGTTAGGGTAAATGAATAGTTGCAATATAAATACAAGTATGGCAATCATTTGCAAATAACAATGTGACCACTCTTCCCCAACTACCTCCTCCTCTTGAACACTGACGCTTCACGTTCTTCCATGCCAACAATGCCAGTGTTCGAGTCAGACTCGTCACTCGAATCAACACTCTTGCTCGTGGTATCAGGAGTAGGTGCACCATTTTCATTAATATCGCCAGCCTTGGTTTCTGTCTTTTTCTTGCCCATCTTCAAGGACAGCTTAAGGCGAATGGGCTTCTTCGATGCCGCAGCGCTTGCACTAAGAGCGTTCTTGTCCATGAGCCTTCCCAGCTCTTCCTTGAGAACTTCAGCGTCAAGGACGATCCATGAGCCTGCACCATTGTACGTTACGGAATTCTTGAACAGGAGTTTCCAATCATCTCGAAAGTCATTCACAGTCGCATACAACTTCGCACGGCATTTTCGAAGGATGTCGTTCATGCCAATAGGTTTATTAATAATCTGATAGTAGTCGGGATAAGTCTGGGGACATGGCTTCTCCAAAAAGATTTCAGACAGTTTTCGTTTCGTGTCCTTCTCCTTGAAGTAAATGATGGACCGTGTCACGCTGATGAGCCTATCATACATGGCAGCAGTGATTTCTCCATTGCTTGAACCACCAGTGGACGAGGCACCAGCCTTGGACCGCGAAGAAGTATTATCGATCTCAAGATGATTAACTTTGCTACGTTTCCTTCCTCCATCATCATCCTCAAGGATAAGGGAAGGGTCAACAGCGTTGCGATTGCGTTTCTTCTTCCGTTTCTTTTTGCTCTTCTCTTCTTCTGTGGCTTTTTTATCCATCATGCGGCAGAACTGCTTTTCTGTCAAGCCGTCATCATATGTCTTATCTCCAGCAGCAGCACGGCGCTTACCAAGAAACTCTGGTTGGCTATCATCAACAAGCTCAGCGCCTTCCTCGGGTCTGCCGTTGGGGTAGCGAACCCAGTCTGGGCAGTCATTGACGTCTGAATATAATACAGGAGCGTCAGTCCTTTCTAGGTCTATCTTGCAATACAAATTGTAGTCATCATCATTGGTGCTGATCATTTCATTGAGAAGGTTCTTGTCTTCTTCTTCTACTTCGCCATCTTCGTTCTCGAAGTCCTCTTCGGATGTGGCAGCACGTTCAGTATTTTGATTATTATCAAAATCAGTAAGAAGCAGTTCCATCATCTTCAACCTTTCTAGACTGTTGTCTTCCTTGCCTTGGCCGCTTTTATCAAACTTGCCAGCTTCTACGACAAGTTCATTCATTTGCAGCTTTTCAGTGGCACGGCTCAATATCTTCTCTTCAACTGGCGTCTGAGTGATGATGCGAAAGACTCGGACATCCTTCCTCTGACCGATCCTGTGCGCTCGATCTTGTGCCTGCAAGTCCATCATTGGATTCCAGTCGCTGCAAGAGGGTGCAAGCGGATGAAACAGAAGATATCATGTTAAGTGGGGACTCAAGATTGATTTCCTCAACAAACAAACAGAAGCAGATAACAGCTTACCTATCAAATATGATGACTGTATCAGCAGTTGCCAAGTTCAACCCAAGTCCTCCAGCGCGAGTTGACAATAGAAAAATAAAGTAGGGCGAGTCGGGGGCATTGAACATGTACATGCGCTTCTCACGCTCATCGGCTGTGGTGGATCCATCCAGACGCAATGACGAAAATCCTCTGAAGGCAAAGTAATCTTCAAGTATGGGCATCATCTTGGTCATTTGCGTGAACATGAGCACACGATGACCAGCCGCCTTCAACTTGGGGAGCATCCGATCCAGCAATTCCACTTTACCTGAGGTACGAATGATGTCCTCGTTGATGTGGTATCCATCTTGAGAAAATAGGAACGGGTGGTTGCACACCTTACGCAGCTGCATCACCACGTTATTCAACCCGCGGTTGAAATTCTTCGTGGCGGCCTCGCCTGCAATCTTGTGGCTAATCTGCTTGTACAGTTCCTTCTGCCACGACGACAGCTCGCACCTAATGACCTTTTCGACCTTCTCAGGGAGCTGGTCGAGTACCTCGCTCTTGACACGTCGGAGCATGAACGGACGTAAGAGTTCGTGCAAACGATGGATGATGAGCATGCGCTCCTCGTTGGACAACAGGTCGTCAGAGGAGTCGCCATCAGCTTTCTCGGTAGTAGAGGCCTTCCCGAACGATGCAAAGGGCTTGTTGAACCTATAAAAATACACAAGACAAATGAGATGCGTAAGTCGCCGAGCTTCATGTGTGATGTGCACATCATAACGCACAAAACGAAACACTCACCATTGATCAAAAGTCTCCGCCGAATTGAAAATAGCCGGTAACAAAAAGTTCAACAAGGCCCACAATTCCGGTAAATTATTCTGAAGCGGCGTACCCGTCAACAACACCCTACGCCGAGTATTGTACTGCGTACCCAACGTCACTGAAAACTTGGATTGATTATTCTTCATCCTGTGTCCTTCGTCCACAATGGCGTATTGCCATGCAATCTTCCGTAGGCTGCCCTTGTCGCGAATGACAAATTCGTACGTGGTAAGGAGGACGTTGAAGTGTCCATCAGCAACCTCGTCGCGGAAGAGTTGTTTGCGCTGTTGGGGGGTGCCCTTGTAACAGACGACTGTGGCGGCGGGAAGCCATTTGTCGAATTCATTTACCCAGTTGGAGAGTGTGGAGAGTGGGACGATGACGAGGTATGGTCCTAGATTTTGTTTGACTTCGATGAGGTAGGCAATTAGTGCTATAGTTTGGATTGTTTTTCCTGGGTGGAGAGATACATAATATACAGAGCGCAGAGAGCCGTCCAGGGGTGAGTGTGAGAGAGAGGATCAAGATTTACACAAAAACCACACACACATCATCATCCAACTTACCCAATCCCATCTCATCCGCCAATATCCCATTCAATCGATTATTATACAAACTAACCATCCACTGCAATCCACCCAATTGATACTCCTTCAAATCCCCTCCCACCAATATACTAGGCTGTCGAACCTGTTCGCTCTTGACATGTGCCGTCTCATAATAATTGCTCCCGGAAGCATCCTGCGTAAAAGTCGCTTGGATGTCACCCCCCATCAATTTAATATCCTCCTCTTCTTCCGCGACACGTGACGCTAATAGTGTGGAAATTTGATTCATGCATTCGTCAGTCTTATCCAACAGAAACTTGAGACGTTCGTTCTTAGTGTCTTCCAGTAAGCTGGTGTACGCCTTCATGTCATTGGAACGTAATGCAACAAGACGTGCCTTCTCGGAGGCGTCCGCTTCTTTTTCCTTCGCCACCTCGGCCTTCTTGTGCTGATCTCGAATAGCCCTAGCCAACTTGGCAGCATCGTTCTTCTTTCCGCGGTGAAATTTGTAGAATTCCGATTGGTGCGCGACAATGGCCTTGAGCAGTTCCTTGTGCCGTCTGGAATGCGTATCGGCGGTGATTTGACGTGCGCGACGAATGTGCTTGTCGAGGAATTTGGATTCACGCTTTGGTTGGAGTTTGAGTCGTTTGAGTATGGTGGAGGAGGGGCGCTGGGGATCGAGCAGCTTGGAGGAGATGGCGGTGGTGCGTTTCTGACGTCGTATTTCCTCCTTGGTTCGTAAAGAAGTGGTGGCGAGATGTGCATCTGTTTTTGGCAAGGATTGCGGCTGGAGGAGCAATTGTTTCCGAATCATATCCACGGCCCTGCTGACATTCTCGGAATGCGCCTTGGGTGCATCTTCTTCTACCGTGGCACTCTTCTTGACTAGCTTCAATGCACCGCCCACCAATGCCGACTCTTTCTCTTGACAAATACTCGCTCCGCCCCACGTGCTTTGCCTCAGTATCCTACGGCTGTCGAATGCAGCAGCCTTGCCCGCCTGCGCCTGCATCTGCTGCTGTGGGGGCAATCCCTTCGCGCTGCCCTTCACCACCAGGGCATGGCTCGTACGTCCCCAAACCCTCATCCTGCCCACCAATATAGCATTACGCTTCGCGGCCTCGCGCGCCGCAGCCTCGGCAACCGCCGCGGCGGCACGACGTCGTTTCTCTTCCTCCAACTTCTTCCGTCGAAATTCCTCTTCGCGAATACGGCGTTGTTGCTCCTGTTGGTATTGCAGTTCGAGTTGCTTTTTACGTGCCGCCTCCTCGGCCATTAATTTGCGTTGTTGGGCAATGTTCGCTTGTTGGGCTTGGAGTTGACGTTGGTATTGTTCGGACTGTTGCAATTGTTGTTGCTGTTGCAATTGCTGTTGACGCTGAGCAGCCGCCGCCGCCGCCTGCTGTTGTTGTTGGAGTTGCTGTTGACGCGCCGCTGCCGCCTGCTGTTGTTGCTGAGCTTGTTGTTGAGCCTGCTGCTGCTGATACAATCGACTCTGCTGTTGCTGGGCAGCAGCAGTAGTCTGATTATACTGCATCGCAGCAGTACTGCTATTGGAATGACTGACGGGAGAAAACATTTGCTGCATCTGCGCCTTGGCCGAGGTACCAGTATTTGCGTTGGCTGATGCGGATGGCGGAGGATACGTTGGAGCAGCGGTTCGTGGCATGCCCGGTTGATGGACCACCGCTCCCTGACTTCCGCTCTGCATTTGTTGATACTGCTGACCCTGCACTTGCTGGGCCGCCTGACCACTTTGCCCTACAACTTGTTGGCCTTGTTGAGCCTGCACCTGACGAGCCTTTTCTTCGCGATTCCTCCTATCCCGCTGTCTGGCCACCACGGCGGCATTCAATATAGCCTTTTCTGGCAGACCCTGTGCCATGGCACGTTGCAAACATCCGGGATCGACAGTGCCTTGAGGATGACGGATTGCGGATAGGACTGCTTCGCGTAGGGCTACCTTGGCTTGGGGGGTTAAGTGGAATCGATGCTTGCCTGCGGATGAAGACGCGGTAGGTTGGGATTGTTGCTGTTGCTGCTGAGTGGATGCTTGTTGTTGTTGTTGAGGCTGAGCTGCAGAGGCTTGACGAGCTTGCTGTTGAGGCTGGGAAGATCGCATCGCTTGCTGCTGCTGAGCCTGAGCCTGTTGTTGTGGCTGCTGGCTGTACTGCTGCTGCTGCAATGCCATCCTACTGGACTGTTGCTGTTGTTGCTGATACACCTGCTGCTGACTCGTCTGCTGTTGCTGATTCACTTGCTGGCGCTGTTGGTATGCCTGCTGAGTTACTTGTTGACTCTGCCTCTGCCTCTGTTGCTGCTGTAACATTTGTGCATGAGATGTGCTCATCTGCGAAGGACGCTGCTGCTGAGTCTGCTGGTAGTTTGGAGCTTGCTGTGGCTGAGAAGCCATGGCACCTTGTCGATATCCAGCAGTGGGCTGCTGCTGCTGCTGTATACTATTCTGATTCTGCACACCAGTATAGGCAGTAGGCTGCTGTTGCTGCTGGCGATAATTCGTCTGCTGAATCCCCTGCCCTTGAGCCGTCTGCTGCTGCTGCGCGGGCTGAGTCGTCGGCTGCCTCGGCCCACGAGATTGGTACATGGATCTTAATAAATCCGTCTTGGAGGGACCAGTGGGAGTAGGGGCTGGTACTACGGCAACGGCTTGTGCGGGGGGAGCCGCCGTAGCCACTGCTGTCGGCGCACCACCCATGCCCAACGGATTGGGCACGGCATAATTCGCATTGGCTGCGGGAGAGCTCATTCCCCGATTGTACATTTGTTGTTGAGGTTGTTGAGGTTGTCTCGGGGGAGATGCATACGGAGCTGTACCAACGGGCTGTAGTTGCTGTTGCTGTTGCACAGTATTCGGGACTGACTGCTGCTGTTGCTGCCCGTATAATTGCTGCTGTGTCGTCTGCATAGGACGTCCAGCGGCAGCCGCCGCCGCCGCCGCCATGCGATACTGGGCATTATTCGCAACATTGGTTTGGGAATTATAACTTGCAGCAGAATATCCTGCAACAACACCACCGGCGGCCGCAGCACCACCAGCTGTGTTATGTGGGACTCCTCCCTGTGCCTGTTGGACAGACGACCCATTGGTCAAATTCTGATTGCTTAAATTTTGATGCGGATTCGAGGGAGGACGATGAGAGGCATTGTTGTATGCTCCTGAACTGTTGTAAAATGGATCCATTCTCAGAAGGGGAGATCAAAGAGACGGTGGAGTCAAGAGCAAAGAGACAAAGGGTTAGCGGGGATGGCCTGAAGTCGAGGCTCTAGTAGTTTTTTCATGTTGTGGCCAAGTGTGGCGTGTTGATTCCCTCTTCTTGCGCGAAATTCGGATCGTGTGATCGTATGCGTCTGGCCGTCACGATAGAAGTGTGAAAGGCTTTTTGAATGTATTCAGTTCCGAAGTTGTAAGTTGCAGAGCGGTACCCCTTAAAACGAGGGCGAATGAGCGGAAAAGGGGGGAGAATCAACAAATATAACTTGAGTCTGCTTGAGTTACCATTTACTATTCGCTAAAACGTGATTGTGTAGGTTTCTACAGAGAATTGTGACGTATCTTGATCGCCAATCTGAAAATGTCCCCTTCACGAGCAACCACAAGATTTTATTTTTGGGGACGGAAGGTGAGGAATTGATGACTTACCATGGCGGCGTCTTGATAGGGGCGCCCTATCCAGTGCCTGGGAGTGACGCCATTGCAATACGTTTTGGCTGTTCCGTCGAGGACTGTTGGGAGCGTTGGTCTCGACCGACAGAAAGCTCTTGTTATTGTAAGGACGGAAGACCGTCTCCTAAAAAAATAGTGTTACTAATCTCTCTCTTTTCGTCCCTCTTCATTGAACCAATTTACAGAACTATTCATTTTAACTATTCAACATGCCTCGCGTAGCTAAGGAATACAAGGAGTGCGATCGTGAGTTCATTTGGGTGATACCTGGGGTAGTTGAAGATGTTTTAGTTGAAGTTGGATGCTAAGCGATACGAGTGAAGCTGACACTGAAGACCAAACATTGCCGACCAGACCAATTAGTACCCTCCATGTTTTCCATGCAAATATGTCATCATTTTCATCCATCTAACCTATTTTGTTCCAATAATGGTGTAAAACACATCATGGCTCAATTATCGTGTGGTGGCGGCTCACGATAGAGCACGAAAATGCCTACCAGGCCCAGGATGCCATCTTCGTCGCCCGCAAGCGTGCCGTCAAGGCCAAGAAGGTCAAGTCCATGCGCTGGGTCAAGAACGTCGGCTTGGGTATCAAGACCCCCGATGCTGCCGTTGAGGGTAACTACGTCGACAAGAAGTGCCCCTTCACTGGAAACGTCTCCATTCGTGGTAAGATTTTGAAGGGTATGGTCACCTCCACCAAGATGAAGCGTACCATTGTCGTGCGTAGGGATTACCTTCACTACATTAAGAAGTACCGTCGTTTCGAGAAGCGTCACAAGACCATTCATGCTCATTGCAGTCCATGCTTTGCTGTTAAGGAAGGTGACATTGTTACTATTGGACAGTGCCGTCCTTTGGCCAAGACTGTTAAGTTCAACGTCGTGGCTCATGAGGCACAGAGGCCCAAGACCGGAAAGAAGACCTTCCGTATGTTCTAAATGAATGTATGAAATGGTGTAGCTCTAAACCTAACGCGGTAGCTTTTAATGAAACTTAGTTCATGATTTATATTAATCATTCCCTTCAAATGCTAATTTGTGATCCTGGGGCGCCCTGTTGGAAGATATTAAGATAGGGAAATAGTTAGTTGATTTTAGTTAGACATGGATTTGGTCTGGATTGATCTCAGCGATAGTATCTAATGATGCTTACTTCTCGCATAGGGAGAAGATAATCCGTCATGGAGAAAAGGTGATCCTTCCTCCTACCATAACGAAGCCCCTTTACCTATGGAAGCAAAAGCAAATTTATTGATGGGGATTCAAATATTTTAGACACACCAAGTAGCAATGATGTATGTACCATCTAGAGCTTTCTCAGCAACAGTTTCCTCCACCATGGCTTCTGGCTTTGAAACTTTCACGCTCATTCCATTAGTCTTGGAAAAGATGATATCGTATGCTTTCAGTCCATAGTATTCCTTGAGGTAGCTTGCCAATACCTCCGATGCGTCCTCGGAGTCGTTCACGTAAGCAGATGGCCTGCGTTTAAGTCCAATATCATCGTCTTCATCCATGAAAAATGCAGTGCTCCCCGTCATGAACTGATGATAGGCATGAACTGCGAGGATGAACATATCATGCTTTAGTTCCGCATCCGCCACGTTTTGCTTTAGGCGCTCCAACTCTTGAACAGACGAGTCTTGGTTGATATGCGCGTCGTCGATAGAGATTCCATAGAAATCCATCTCACGAATGAAATTCGACTTTGGTAGATTCTGGGGAAGCTGAACGCTTCCGTACCGCAAGTAGTCCAAGACGAACTCGAAAGTACTTCCATTCCTGTCGATGAAGACGGGTTTGCTCGGATCGCCCTGCCACGTTTCCGAGACCAATCGCGAAAGCATTGTCTCGGATTCCTCGATGAGAGAACGGGACACTTTGAACACCGTCCCGCCGACGTCAAACACGACCGTATCCGGAGCTGTAGACTCGGTTTCGCTGCTCATTATTGCTAGAATCAATTCGAGATAGTTTAAACAAGAATGGCTGCGACCCTTAATCGATAGAGATCAATTCGAAGTTGTGAGCCTAAATTGAAAGCACTCTTTCACATTCCATCGGCAAGTTCAAGTAGCTTTGAGTGACTGAAGGATTTCTGTCACATTCTTCCATTTTCATCTTCGTACAACTTCAGTTGGTTCTAATCATTGAATCGTTGGGACATGGCGTTGACTTCGTCAATATGGAGTTCGGACTGCTCAACCTTACTGCAGCAGGTGGATTCAATCATTGTGTAGGCACCGGCCTTGCGAAGCAAACCAATATATCAATCCGTTGACAAGAAGACCTTCAGTATATTCTAAATGACTAATGGTATGGCATGGTAGCTCTAAACCTAACGCGGTAGCTTATTGAAACTTAATTCATGATTTACATTATTCTCTCTGTCGAGTGCGTACCGATGACTTCCTAACATACTCGACATAGTGTTTGTGTTACTAACGCCATTATTTCCTTCCATTCTTAACCATTCACAACATGTTGATAGATTAACTGTGATAGAATCCCTCGTAATCATTCGGTCATGCCCCGAAGCGGCTGGGGTCTGTTGAGACGGGGTAATATAATAAGATGTACAAATACAACAAAGGTAAAAGGATTTGGCCGCATGGATTTCAGCGAGTAAAATAGGTACTTACTTCTCGTGTAGGGATATGGAGGAAATGTTCTAGATTCTCCGACAAGTGTGAAATGGGGGCTATCCCATATGCTCTTGCATGTGTTGCCATATCCTTATCTCCCTCTCATCACTGGTTTGCCTCTTCAGTTTTGGAGGTGACAACTTCCCGAAGCCTTGATAAGGAAACAAAAGCATGAAAAGTGTAAATTTATTGAAAGGGATTCGAAGTAATTAGCAATGATGTACCTACCATATAAAGCTTCCTCGGCAACATTTGCTCCTAGCTTTGAAACTTTCACGCTCATTCCCGTAGTCTTGGAAAAGATGATATCGTATGCTTTCAGTCCATAGTGTTCCTTGAGGTAGCTTGCCAATACCTCCGATGCATCCTCGGAGTCGTTCGCGTAAGCAGATGGCCTACGTTTAAGTCCAATATCATCGTCGTCATCCATGAGAAATTCAGTGTTCCCCGTCATGAACTGATGATAGGCATGAACTGCGAGGATGAACATATCATGCTT
>JALLAU010000833.1:0-12410 GCA_036939495.1 Thalassiosira hispida
TCAAGGGCAGGACCTTGCGGGTAGATATGCCATTCATCCCTGGATCCATGGAAAAAGTTGTAGAAGCCTTGGCATTGTCACTCAGAAGTAATTTCCCCCTTCTTAGCTCCTCCAAGGCGGAGCATCACCTACAGAACAGCCACGGCATCATTGCAACATCCGACATGAGTAGTGTAACTTGGACATGGCCAGCAAGTCTATCTGCAGAGGACATCATAAGTGTCTTGGCTGTGGGTAGATATGCATACTTTTACTACACCAGTTCCATCAGAAAGTTTTTTCCTACTGAATCCGAAAATCTGAAATTTTATATGGAGACAATTTTTTTGGCTTGGACAACTAACGGCTATCAGCCTCAGATCTTGCCACTATGGTGCGAGCCAAGCTCAATCATTCCAGAGACATCTACATCGGGAGAAGATTGATGTGGAGAAGACTCAAACAAGGAACTGGAAATAATGCCAAAGATTCATCTTCCAACCCATCTTTATGATTAGATATTTATTGTGCTTGGAGCTCTCTATCCAAAATTGTTATGTACAAATGACCACTAATGTTGTGGCAATCTATCCTCTTTCTATTCTGGCACACGATAATAACGACTCTCTACAAATGGCATGGGCGTGATTTCTGCCTTTTGCATCTTTCCTCGAATTTTGAGACTGATTTCTGTTCCCTTCTTCGACATGTGTGTTTCCACGTACCCCATGGCAATCGGGGCTGGAAATGATAAAGCAAGATTTGATTATCAGCATTGGAAATTCTTTTTAGAAAGCGTTTGCCCTCAACAAAAAATGAGGGGTGACACTTACCTTTCAAACACGGACTAAACGTTCCACTAGTCACCTCTCCAATCTTATTCTCTCCAGCAGCATCATATATTTCAGCACCCTCTCGTGCTGGGGCCTTCATGCCCATAATACCCACACGCTTCTTCGCCACCTTCTGTAGCTTCCCATCTGGTTGCAAAATGCTTTCCGCTCCCAAAAATCCTCCCTCCTTCCGACGACGTCCCTTAGGCCCACCCATGGTCCATGCCAGTGTAGCCTCCACCGGGTTGATGGTTTCGTTCAAGTCATGTCCGTATAGGCAAAGTCCGGCTTCCAAGCGGAGAGAGTCTCGTGCACCCAATCCGGTGGGGTTGACAGTTGGATCCTCAAAGAGTTTGGATGCGATGGATACGGCATTTTCGGCTGGCATGGCGATTTCAAAGCCGTCCTCGCCAGTGTATCCACATCTGATGAGCGAAAATTGTAGTGAACGTGAGGATTTTCTTCTTTTATTTATTGTTGTTCACCATACCAGGATCATATCATGTTGTGTGCTAAAAGAGAACCAAGCTTACCTTGTGATGCGACATCCATCAATCGAATCCAAGGTAATTTCCGTCCCTGTCATAAACGCCATCTTCGTCAAATCAAACCCACTAGGCAATAACTTAGCAACAGCATCAGCAGCACCTGGTCCCTGGACGGCAAGCAACTGCATACTATCCTCCAAATACTCCATTGTGACATCACCATCAAACTTATCCAACTGTTCCTGAAAGTGCTTCATATCACCAAATTTGGTAGCTCCATTGACGACCATGTAAATGTACTCTCCTGCGTTGGTAATAACAGTGTCATCGATGATACCACCATTTTCATTGGTTACAAGCGACAGACATCCGCTGCCCTCTTTAAGTCCAGCAATGTCACCCAAGACAATCTTCTCCAAGAAGGCAGCCCTATCATTGCCATGCCATCGGATTTGGCCCATATGCGATACATCAAACAAAGATGACTTGCCATCGGCACGACACCACAAGTGTTCCTTCATCACGCCGCCATTCTCGGATTTGTAGAGGACGGGAAGTTCGTAGCCCGCGAAGGGGACCATGTCCCCGCCGAGATCTTTGTGGAGGGAGTAGAGCGAGGTTTTGACGAGGGGTTCATCGGACGAGGCAAAGGATCTTGTGGCGGCGGCGGTAGCGGTTGCAGGGGATGGTTTGATGCCCCTGCGAAGGAGGGCGCTAGCGGTTGATTTGAGCATGGTTGATGGTGTTGATTTCCGAAGCGATATTTCGATAAAACGGATTTTTGCCATGGTGTTGGATCTTTTTAGGATTTCGGATCTTTTCGAGGGTTCGGACTCAATCGCCAAATATTATGCAATTGAGCGAGTATAATATTAATTCAACTTGTATAATCTACGACGGAATATCGCCAAAACGTTAATAAATCGAATCCTTTTTGCTCCGTACTAAGTCCTTCGTTCTTGACAAACGAGTTGGCGAATATTATTGCTGGCACAAATGACGTACGTGTGGGCGTGTGCACAAGATGCACCGAGATTTGTGTGGTGTGGAAGTTCAAGTCGACCACCAACAACCAACACGAACGACAAAAACAACACGCACGCCAGCCAACTGCAACGCCGGTTGTTGTTGTTGGGTTTCCGCTTGAGGTCTTCCCTCCTCGCCGCCGGCTGCCCATCACCACAATAGCCCAGCTGTGTACAATTTGTATTTCATCCATATCCCACCCGATTTAATCTAACCATGAAGTTCCTTTGCGTCGCCGCCACGGCTCTTGCCACCGCCCAGGCTTTCACTAGCCCCGGAGCCTTAACCATCGCTCCCACCGCCCCCGCCCTGAACGATGTTTTTCAACCCGCCGGCGCCGCGCACAGAACTCGTCGTACCACCATCGTCCATGACGGTAAGGCCAACGCCATCCGTGACCGTATTTCCACGGTGAACAACACCAAAAAGATCACCAGTGCCATGAAGTTGGTTGCCGCTGCCAAGGTCCGTCGTGCGCAGGATTCCGTCCTTGCCACCCGTCCCTTCTCCGAGACTCTTCAGAGTGTGTTCGGTGGACTTATCAACCGTCTTGGAGGCGAGGCCGCTGACCTTCCCCTCTTGACCCAGCGTGAGGTCAACAAGGTCACCCTTGTTGTCGTCACAGGTGACCGTGGTCTTTGCGGAGGATACAACTCCTTCATGATCAAGAAGGCCGAGGCCCGAATCAATGAGCTTAAGGCCCAGGGAATCGAGTCCGATTTGATCCTCATCGGCAAGAAGGGTGTCAAATACTTCCAGCGTCGTCCTGAATACACGATTCGCAAGACTTACGACTGCTCTCAGAACCCCGATTCAAAGCAGGCTCTTGCCATCTCCGAGGAAATTATCAACACCTTCCTTTCGGGCGAGTCTGATGCCGTCGAGCTCATGTACACCAAGTTCATCTCCCTCCTCAACTCTGCTCCCTCCGTGCGCACCCTCGTTCCCTTCTCTGCCTCGGAGATCTCCCAAAAGGGCGATGAGGTATTCCAGCTCACCTCCGCCGGAGGCGACTTTGGAGTTGAGCGTAAGGAGCTCGACGTTGCCGAACCCCAGGACTTCCCCAACGATATGATTTTCGAACAAGACCCCCTCCAGATTGTCAACTCCATCCTTCCCCTATACTTGAATGGGCAGATCCTCCGTACGCTTCAGGAGAGTGTTGCCAGTGAATTGGCCGCGCGTATGGCGAGTATGCAGTCCGCTTCCGATAATGCTTCCGCTTTGTCCAAGCGTCTTAATCAGGAATATAACCGTGCACGTCAGGCGGCTGTTACACAAGAGATTTTGGAGATTGTCTCTGGTGCCATGGCCCTTGAGTAAATTCCCATCTATTCGGGCTATTACCGCGCACGCCATCACCCAGAACTAGAAGCTAGGCAAGAACAATCAAGCAAAAGACGTTTATTTTTGTATCGATTTGTAGGGTCACCATGAAGGGTTTGGAGTAGAGATTTCGAGAGAGAATAAAGAATCATGATGACCAATGTACTCTTTTTATTTGGCAGCCTTATTCTCTGTAAATACTAAAAGCTACTACTCCTACACACTGTCAATTTGTTGTACATTATTATCTGGGGGCTGATGATCTGATGTTGTTTCTCAGCATGTCTGTGTCCATTATTTGGTGCCGAAATTTCTCGTTTCACATTTCAATGCGATATCATGCCTGTATCCCTTGATTATACATCACACACAAGATTGCTCAGGGGTCCCATCAACCAACAGCACCCCCGCTTCCTCGGCCATGCCATCGTGTACCTATCGCAGTGGAAGAGATGGACAGTTTATTTAAGTCTGTGTGGTATCCTTTGATAGAGTACTGATCTTGATCATAAAAGATGCATCTCCCGCATCATTTCACATTTGTTGGGTACGATATGGTATGTTACAGGCAGAGTCAGATGGAGGAATTTGTTCCAAGGAAAAGAAAATAATATGGAGATGGGAGAGGAGGGGCTGAGATGGGGGAGAGAGACAGATGCTGAAAACTCCCGGCAAAGGAGAGTGTACATATTCTGTTACATAATCGATATGTGTAACAGGGGAGCCTCTGAAAAGATCCCAAGCTTGTTAATAAATGAGCTATTTTTGGATTCTAGCACGTGTTTTGTAGTCATGACGATGCCCTGCCTTGTTACCATCTGGCATCGTGTGCCAGAAAAGTGATCTTTATTACAATGTTGGATAGATAGCTCGATCTGAGCACCCGTAATCATAAATATGGGTTGGAAGATGGATCTTTGACATTCCAATTCCTTATTTGTGTCTTCTCAACCGCAATCTCCTTCTTCTTTCGATTTAGAAGTCTCTGGAATGATTGCCTCTGGCTCGTAGTAGCACGGTCTGAGGCTGTTGTTGGTCGAGATCCCTGCAAGAAGACAGATCGATGCGAGTAAATTGAAGATCAGCTAATCACACATTCATGAGCAAGAAAAAGGAAATGTAATGATCCTTACATAGGCTGTCCTGGATGGCCTGGAATCGGCTGCACTTGTCAGGGGAGGTTTCCTACCAATACACGCAACCTCGAAATCATCTCCGTGACTTTCACTGTCACAGCTTCTGCTTTGGTCATTCAGTATAGCATCAAGCATTGTTTGCTCGTATTCCTGAGTCTTATTTTTACCACGATGTGTTTCCGATAGCTGAGCAGACCCCGAAGAATGCTGCCCCTTTGTTTTCTGCAGCCCAAACCGAAGCTCGTTAGAAAGCTTCGCAAGTTTGTCATTCTCTTGTAGCAAGGCCTCTATCTCATCCGTTGCTTCTTCGAGCTTCTGGATGAGCTCCTTTTCTCTCACAGTTGGTCCATCATTTTCAATGATGCCAATGCCGACATTGCACATCCTATGGAGTCTGAATGATGTTGTGTTATTGTGAAGAAAGGTGGGCAAATGCGTATTAAGAATACACAACAATTGTTGTGTCGCTCACCTTTCATTTTCTTCCCGCAATTCATCAGCAGTTCTATGCAACTCATGATATTTTGACCTTAAGAATGCAACTTCATCTCCTCCACTGTCAAATCCATCAGTTGAATCTCTGTTTTTCAGCAGTAGATCCAAGTAAGACCGACATTGCAGTAGCTGCTGCTCAATAACCAAATCAGATGGTAGCGATGACTTTTCACCCCCCTCTGACGCGTCATTGGATGCAACAGTCTCCATCTCTTTACGCATCATGGATATTATTGTCTTCAAGCTGTTATTTTCTTGTTGTAGACACTTACCGTCACCTTTCTTTTCATCAGAGGTTCTCCTACTGTCATTGTTAGTTTCTCTTCTTCGTTTCAGATCCATCAACTCGCTCTCAAGCCGAAAATTCTCTCTCTGCAGTTGAAGGACTTTCGATCGTAGATTGTTGCATTCACTTGCCAGCTTTTCATTACCACACATGTTGGCATTGTTGCTGTCGGTGTTGCCATGAAGGTGTACAACAACAGGTTCGGCAGCCCTTGATCTTGATTCAGTTTTGACAGAGTCAAGAGTCTCGGCCAGTAGCCTGTCTTTTTGTTTCATCCTATCCTCCATCTCTCTCGTATACTCGCGTCTATCTTCTTTGAGAGACTTCACACGTGCAACAGTATCGTTGTGCATTCGCTCAAGATTATGGTTCCTCTGTTGCAGATCATCAACAGCATTGCTCAAACTTGAGGCCTTGCGCGATGTGCTTTCATTGACAAGTTTAAGCTCGTGTATTCTCTTATTGAGCACTTCAGACTTCGTTGTGAGCTCATTGTTTCCACTCTTCAAGTCCGATAACTGGCGCTCTAGGAGTTGCTTGCAGGCTGATAGCTCACCAACGCGGCTATCAAATATTTTCTTCTCACTCTCAAAAGAGCTCACTGTTGTCATTTGCTCGGTATATTTTGTCTCAGAGGTCTTGCATTTCAATCTACACTGAGTCAACTCTCTTCTTAGCAAGTCATTTTCACATTCCATCTCGTGAAGTGCCTTCTGCATATGCTCATTGCCACGTGCCAGCCTATTTGTTTCCTCCGATACTTGCGAAAGCTCTTTCTCGTGGCGCTCATGTATATCTGAAGCATCATCTTCCAGTGCGCTCTCCATCCTGCTCATATCTCTGGTACTTTTCTCGAGGAGAGCTTCTTTGTCACTCAGCAGTTTGTGCAATTCGGACCTCTCCTCGAGAAGCATGGATATTTGCTCATCTCTTGCCATGCAATGCTCATCAGCCATGGAAAGGCTGTGGGAAATATTTTCATCGGCAGCCGCGCCAAACTTTTTGCATGCGTCATTCCATATTTCTTCAGCAACTACCTCCATCTCTTGATGCATCCTCTCCATCTGATGTTGGTGCTCTGCTTCTTTTTCGATCAATTTGTGCTTCATGCCATCTTCACTTGCTTTTATGGCATTGTCTTTCTCTTGGATGGTAGATTCATAATGAGTGAAAAGTTTGTCGTGTTGATCTTCAAGTGTTGTCGATAACAATGTCTCAAATTCTCCACGGATACACTCCTCTCTCAATGCCCATTCCTCCTCCATTTTCGAGTTGGCTGTCTTGAATATTTCGTCTGCTCGATGTTGAAGTGTTTCTTCCATTTCTTTCTTGGTGATCTCAATGCTATACGCGGCCTCCATTTCTACTTCATGTATTGCTTCTCTGATAACAAGCTCGCTCTCTTGACGAGCGTTTTCCATCTTGAGCTCCATCGACTCGACCATGTGCAGCATTTGCCCTCTGGCTTCCTCCTCTTGGTGCTGAGCGGCATCTGCAGCAGCCTGACGTATTCGTGACAGCTCTGACTCTTTTTCGCATATTATCTGTTGTAGGTTGGATAATTTCATATGCGGAAGTTAACATTGAACTTCCACAGATCGCAAATTGAAGATGTGAAGGATCGAGTTTCTTGAAAGTTGTAAAGAAAGTATTGAATATCTCATCGAATATGAAAGCATATTTCAAAATTGGAACCGAAAGCATTTGCCAGATTGGCCACACCTCGAGGCTCATTCTCTTCTCCAAGAGTCCTGGCCTGAACCACTTGAATTCCGCCATCATCCAGGAGAGAATGCTGACCAACCCTAACCCTAACGCTAACGGAGCATCGGCTCTTCCAGATCAGGTCCCTCCGCCTCCGCATCGACAGGAAACCAAACGCCGAAAGATTGTAGGTGCCCGGCAGCCACAAAAACAATTCCTTGGGCGTGAGGGGACCAGCAAGAGAAAGAACGAGATACCAGCATCTACGAACAAACGCTGCGAGTTAGAAGACGCCCCGCTGGTTCAAGAGGTAAGTACCATCAAGATAAAACAACGGTTGCTTTTTCGCGTATGCAGTCCACTCCTACCACTAGAACTAATAAATCCTTCATACGTTTCTTATCTTGCTCGCCATGAAGGAGACCAAGGGGAGTTCCTCGAGAGACGCCTACACAAATGTGTGGTTACAGAACAGATACCATCTCATGAAGTCGCTGGCAGATCTAGGGAAAGACAAACCGAAGTAGTCGAGAGATGTACATACAATATCTTTGAGAACAGATAAGGAGCTCTCTAGTCAGCAAGGTAGCACCCTAAGTACTTTTAGACTTTCATTAAACTACTATTTTGGCTAAGATACTTCTCCACATCTTCTCAATCGCTCGCCCTGATATATTATTCTGCCCTCGGACATTTATTTTCGCACATTCTATTATACAGTGCTTTCCCTCGCTATCTCGTGAACGGCATTGTGCCGAATCAATTTTGCCCTTTACTATCTTCAACGCAAGATGCATGTCGGGACACATCGTTGCATCACGAGCTTTTCTGTACGCTCTCAATGCCGATGCACGCATACTTTTTCTTACTGATGTGCTCAAGATATGGTGTGATTGCATTGCCAACCTGATCAGGATAATAACTACCTTATCCTTCAGTTGATAGAAGGATAAAAGGTCAAGGGACTTGCCATTCCAGCATTCCTAAGGTGGATCCCAACTTCGCATTAGCTCTGTGGCCTTTACAATATCCCCAGCGCGAGCGGCCTTTACATCAAGCTTTCATACGTAGGATACTTTGCTTACATTCGCTTTCGAATTCTCGTGTCTTCCTTGATCTTCAAGACAAGGGCAGATACATTTTCCGCAACAGCTCTGCTGTGTGCTACCTATCCCTTCAAACTCCAGTGACAAACAACAAATCGGGCACTCGGGCTCTGGCAGTGGTGGCTGGGAAAACATAATGCAGTAGGTACAAGTAACCTCGCTCCCAGCAATCCTGCTGAACGTACATGCTGACTTGATGCTTCCCTTTCCAACGACAGTGATCGATAGCTTCTCGATTCCATTTGTAGGTGACTTGTGGAATCCATTTGTGGGTGACTTGTCCGACATTGTGGATTTGTTGAATGTTCAAATGAATTGGCAAGCAAGTGAAAGAGAAGCAACGCTGAGAATTCCAACTGATGTCCAATCTTCTATTAGGTTGGTTTCCATCCAGAAGATCGTAAAAAAGAACTTGATGAAGCTTGTTGTTGGCGAGGTGTCTTGAGAACATTAAGATTATTTCGTTCGCATACTCATACCAAGTTGGCATTCTACACTGGCATGGCATGGATAACTCCAAGACATTTCAACAATTAATGATTCAGATGCACTAGATTACATAGCTTAACCAAGAAGTTCATCATCATAATGCTTCAAGATTTCAACGACCCAGTTGCCCATATAGTCTGGACCGAGCCAGTACAATGCTTCCAACTCCACCTTGTATCCAGCAACTTCCATATTCCGAACCTCCTCTTCGTCTTCTTCGGTCAAGAAGGAGTGTTCTGCGTCAAGAAGCGAAGCCGCGCGCTTGTTGTCGAGGTCGGTGAGCTGTTGGAATACAGTTTCTGGCAAATCGTCTTTGAGCCGAGCAACCGCCGATGGACGCAGACCAAGCCATTGTATTGGAACGCTGTACCTCCTACGACCGTCGACGCCCATGCGGTCGCCTGCGCAGTGATAAAGGGAAAGGACGGACACCCCATATGGGTTGCAGTCGCAAAGGCCAACGACGGGCAGCTCCAGCTCTCTATGGAGTGTGTTGACCAAAGCTCGCGTGGCCAAGTCAGGAAATCCTTTGCCCGTGACAAGAATGCAAGGAAATCGATCAAATATTCTCTCCTCCGACAGTCGATTGTATACACCTTCTTTCTCGACCACAAGTATCACCTTGGCATTCTTCGAGGTAACCTTAATCTCGACACCGTCATCCGTGCATCCCGACTCGTCTCGCTCGGTCCATTCCCTCGTGATGGGCAGTCCTTGGATAGACGACAGGGCAGTTCCGTCGATGGAACCACTGATATCCTTTCCCGAGGGTAGAGTTCCCTTGCGAGTGATTTCAACGCAGCCACAGAACCACCCCTTGGGACTCGCTGACAGCCCCAATGAACGACGCGACACGCCCAGTATTTTCCCCACGTCTAATATTACACCATCGCATTCACGTTGGTTACGAAAATGCGTGACGAATACGTAGTACACCTCACGCGTGGTAGTAGTGCGATTGGATTGCAAAAGCTGGTGTATAAATGACATGACGAGACAGATGGATGTGAACGATCGTGATTGGGCAATGTTACCAAAGCTTCGGCAGAACTTTGGGTCGCCATTGGACTTCGCCATGTTGTGAATGAAGGCTTCGGCAGCTTCCTCGGAACTATCAGATTGATCATAATATGATTCGGGATTGACGTAGCCACGGATGATGGGCTCCTCCTTCTTATCGAGTAACTTGAAGCAGCTTTCCATCACTGACTCGATTCGTTGAATGACATCTAGGGACTCGGACGAATGAAATATTGGCTCCGATAAAGGTTTGGTCCTGGGTTGATATTCGGCAACATCCTCTGAGTCAAGAGATGAATTTTCGTCGTCATTATGAGAGCGGCATAAGGCATGTTCGTGTTGCTGATACTCAATCTCTTCACTTTGTCCATGCACGAAGGAAACCTCCTTTATTGGTGCTTCGGGATCAACATTATTGTGGTGCTCGCCATCTGCATCGTAGTGATCTTTATCGTCGTCCTCAAAAAGCATGGAATGAGGGCGTTGGATTTGGTTGAAATCAATATCGTCCAGTGGCCGTTCTCTAACATCGTCTACGTTGACATCGTCGTGGTCGTGGCAACAGCCATCATTTTCGTAGAGGCTTGGCTCCTCGTCGCTGTACGAACACGACTCTCTGTGATTTCCTTCTCGGAGTGGACTTCGGCATTTGGTTTTACCGTCACGTACTTGTTGGTGCGCATCATCCTCCAAGAAGCTTTGTTCTTCATTATCACGAGAATGTGAACCCCCTTGGCGCTGGTCGTGGAATTGACCCCGGGCCATGTTTTTATTATGCCCTCGCCCATCATAATATTCATTCGCGCAGTAATTTCCATCGTGATTTTCTTTCATCGAGCTTTCGTCGTCCCCGGCAATGTAGGAACAATCTTCTCGTTCATATTGGACTTCATCCTCTTCATTCCTTTCACCGAGTACATCATTCCCGCGTGCAAATTCTTCGCCTTCGCCATCGTGGCAATTTTCTTCATAATAGTCATTATTTTTATCAATGCTTTCATTCTCGCCAGAGTACGAGCAAGATCCACGACGATAAGATTCCTGCGACCCTCCTTGTAAATCAACATCGCCATCGTCGTAATTTCCTTCACCGGCGATGAGCGGATGCTGCTGCTTGTGGTCATCGCCAACGGCCAATCGTGCCCGCCGCTGCATCGTGCATTCGTCGTCAGCTGCGTCGCGAGAGTACTCGACGGCGGCCGCGCCTTGCTGCTCGTCGCTGTCCCAGCCGTCGTTGTAATAATGGCGACGAGCTGGTCGAATTGCGTAGTAGCTCTGTAAATTCGACTCCATTGCGGCGGCGATTCGTCTGAATGTCGAATGTTGTGATTATGAGGATGCACACAATTAATAGTGGTTCGTGGTTCGTGGGGGGGTCGCGGGTCGGGGTTCGGGGTCGGGGGATCGGGGGCTTGGGGGCGGGGGGGTCCCGCCGCCAACGCTTCTAGATGTGACACCGAGCCTAGAGGTACCTTTCGGCCGCGACTCATTGCAAAATCCAACACCTTTTCACACCAGCCGACGGACTTCACACACGCCACCATGGAGTCATCTTTTATGGTTCTGAGATTACCGAAAGGGGGTACGATCGGAGGAGGCAGTCGATAAAGTTGATGGGGCTAGGTCTGGCCATGCTCAAAGGTCACGACACTACTCGGGTTGAAACAACCGAGGGCAAAAGTAAGAGGAAAATTGCGGAGGCATGACTTCATGCAATCTACGAAATAGAAAGCGAAATCGTATTGGAGTTCATATTCCAAACGCCGACCACACAACTTCGTGCCGTGTCGAGCACACATGTAATGCAAGGAGCTACATTCTTCTTCCTAAGAATATCGGGACACCATCAGGGGTGTGCCCAGGTGTTTCACGCATCCAGTCCATCTTTGGCGGTAATTACTATGGTGCATTGCTGCAGACCTACCAAATGTGCTATGCCAAGGATCCTCGTAATGGAGCTTTCGAAGAGCTCATATGTATCCTTTGTCGAGACAAGCAGCGTGCAAAGGAGGCGCGAAAGAAGCATTGGTGAACGGTATGAAGATAGGATCTGCAAAGGAATCTGCGCGTGCAAAGGATGTGAGAGAAGCGAAGCAACGTGCAGAGAATGCTAGAGAAGCGATACAACGACGTCCAGAGTCAGAGAATGCGAGAAAGAGCGACGAAGCAGAGCAGGCAGTGGCGTGCAACTGAGGCGAGAGCAGCAGAGAAGAAACAAGCAGAGAAGCAGCGTGCGACACTTCAATTCAAGAACAAAGCCTCTTCGATCCAAAAAGGATTTAGGCGAAAAAGAAGCAACAGAGGAAGAGAAGAAAAGGTAATGTGCAATATGATGCAGTGCAAGCAGCGCGCGGAAGAAGCAAATAATTCATCTCCGTGCTCGAAGAGCATTTGATTATACAACAGAATGAAGGGTAACTTGATTTTTTTTTCTGGTGCGATCAAATAGCAGATCTCGTCTCTTTCATAGATCCTGCATTCAAATTTCGAGACAAGAACGCGATAAATACTTCAAGTACGAT
>JALLAU010000834.1:0-12400 GCA_036939495.1 Thalassiosira hispida
AATGAAGCTGGTTGGAAGTGAGCTGTTTGGACGTAACCTGCTTGCGTCTAGTCCTTCCGAAATGGACAAGATGGCATCGTACGAGGTCAAGGTAGACCTTGTTGTCCAATGTATGACAAATCCAGAGCTCCTCCTCGGCCAAATCTGCCTCGATATTGAATAATATTGGCTTAATTTGTTTTGGCGTGATCATGGTTTTTGTTCATATGTTGTTGTGAGGCCCGGTCGCTGTGGAATTTTACTGAACACGGGATGGACCATTTGCAGTCAACGTGGAGGCGTATTCTTCATTTGGTGCCAGATTTGTCGAGGAAGATGCTGAGAAGGTTCCACGAATGTGAGACTTGCATGTATAAGCATAAATTGTTTGTAACAGACAGATATGTTACGATACTTTAATTTCAAAGTAGCCGCGATCACACCAAAGGCTGGACTCCGCGAATGCTAGTCTATTTTTTCTCAACACAAAGTTCTTACATAGCGTGGTGCAATAGTCACAATGATCATGATTGAGATTCAGTGCTAAAACTGACGCTCACTGCGACTCTTCGGATATTTTTTGAGGCACAACAACAACATATTCTTCAGTCGTCCTCATCACTTCAACTGATGGAAAGGCGAGCGACTCGTCAAAATGAGCTCTGAGATGAGTTCACGCTGCTTTGAAATCCCATTATTGGGCGGAATTCCGTGTGTAAGAAGTGACGTTTGTCACTGTCGACTTACTTCTCCTAGTTGTTTGTTTTGCGTTGGCTTTTCGAGCTCGAGCTTATTATATTTGCTGCGCTCATAAAATCATCATCTCTTTGAGCATCAACGACTTGTGTGTCCTCTCGCGTTTTCAGGAACTAAAAATCATGACTTTGATCACACCTCCCGGCGGGTGAGCTGAAGCACGATGAAGGTACCATACAGATACAGATCCATTGGCTTTTTTGGAACGTCAATTCGATTGCACTCATTGGGTTTGATTGTCAAGTCAAGAAGACCACCCGCCAGCTTCTTTCTTCAACTTTCCATCTGAGAATGCCAAAGTATCAGCGCCAGGATCATCAACATTATTTCGTGTGGAGGCTACCCATTATGACAGTAATGCACAATAGTCTTACAATGTGTTTCTTTAATGGTGTGTGTGCGTGTTGTACAATAATACTAATTCAAATTCCATTTAAGTAACCAGGTAACCCAGCACATAGATACCCCCTAGGCTAGCCTACCAACTCCTTTAGGCATCCTCCCCCCACTCCGCCTCGCCCCAATCATCGCTAAGCTCCTCCTCCTCGTCGTCATCTTTGATTGCTGCTGACACTGCTCCCTTCTCTACTTCCTCCTCTTCCTCTGTGTCCAGAGAGGATGCTACAGGTACCACATCATCCGCAGTGGCCGTACCATGAGATACATCATCAGCAGTAGTAGTATTTTCCAACTCCTTCTGCACCTCCCCCCTAACCTTCTCCACCTCCTCTGCCAACCTCACCTCAAAATCATTCGCCTGTTCCTCCAATTCCTTCTTGGCAACATCAATTTGACTCTCCAAATCTGCCAATTTGTGTTTAGACTCCTCAGCATCCTTGAGTGCATCTTCGTGCAAATGAAACATGTTCCTAGTTTTGGCAGTCTGTTCTTCCATTGTCTCTTGATGCATTTTGGTTTGTTCGAGAGAGTGTTCCTTGACTTCCTTCAAATCAGTGGTGGCAACGTCAAGGTTACTTTGGAGCGCTTCAAGTTCGCTCGTCAACTCCTTAATTTGAGTTTGGTACCCCTGCAATAATTCTTCATCTTCACTGGAAGAAGATGCAGCTGAAGCCGCCTCGTTGGATTGCTCTTGCAATGCCTCATTTAGCTTGGTAAGGTCTTCATTATTTTGTTTTTGTGTCTTCAATTCTCGTTCCAAAGTTTCCTTTTCTTGAACCAATAATGCCACCTGTTCATCCTGCTCTGTTTCCTTGGGCAAATCTTTGGGTTGTTCGGCGAGTTGTGTCTTTAATTGTTTGATTTCTTCTTGGAGCGCTTGCGCCTCCTCATTTGCATCATCGCTCCCCTCGGTCTCTGCAGATACAACAGTTTCACGTTCATGTTCCAACTCCTCCACCTTGGCACGCAATTCCACCAACTCGGCAGTCTGTCGACGATGCTCGCCTTGTAGCTCGGCACGTGATTTCTCCACGGCATCGAGCTTGGTTTGCAGTGCTTGCAACACCTCCTTATCCTCGGAAGATGGCGTAGCAGCTGCGGTGGCGACAGTTGCACTATTCGAGGTAGCTTCACCAGACTTCTTCATCACACTAGTCTCACCAAGATGCTCCTCGAAAAAATCATCTCCCCCCATTTTCGGTGCCTCCTTCTTCGTATCTCCGTCGTCATCTCCAAACTCCTCCTCGACATCCAAATCATCATCGTCATCATCCCACCCTAATTCCTCCTCCTCTTCGCTGTCGTCTTCCGCGGCTAGCATGGACGTCAATGCAGGGCTGGGTTTAGCGGCAGCAGCAGTGCTGGATGCAAACGACGACGAGCTAGTGTTGTTGGTAACACTGCCTCCCTTGTTGGCAGGAGCGACAATCCCCCCGACCATGGAGCTCATTCCCTTCAAACCGCTCAATCCCTTTTCGCCCATGCTAAATCTAAATGCTGCACTGGTTGCTGATGTGGCGAACCCGCCCTCGTCCGAACCGCTGCCGCGTCCGTTGTCGTTGGAAGTGAGGTCAATGTTTACGCCCACCTTGGAGGCGACGGCGGTGGTCTCCTCGGCGGCTCCGGTGGCGAATTCTTTCAGGTCGGATGTGAAGGCTGCCCACATGGTTGATTTGCTTCTCGGTATTCAGAGGAGGGCAACCTGAGGCGAGGTAGATAGGGCAACGGTTCTTTTCTTATGCTGTCGTTGTTGTTCTCTTTCTTTCTTTCCGCACTCCGTAGAGTTCATATTTCTAGATCCAACTAGTCAAAGTTTGCACTACACTTTCTTGCTACTCTTTAGATAGAAATAGGGTACACACTAATCCATGCACTTTATATTCCGTTATTTAGCACTCACAAACAATAACAAAAACCTACAATAACCATGAACGGTCTTCGTCAAGTAAACAAAGAATCCTTTTCCGAAGATGCCGACATCGAGGCCCTGATCGAGGACGGCAATAATAAGGCCTCGTCGCCCACTCCGTTACCAGAGACGCCGCGAAGCCCTGGTGCTGGAGCAGGAGAAAGAGCAAAAGGCTCATCCATCCACAATAACCCACTCTTACTCGCCAAAGCCATATTTCGCAAAGTAGTCTTTACCATACTATCCTCCAATGACGAACACTACTTATCTCAACGACCCCACGGTAAATTACTATCCCTCCTCAAGGACATTATACTAGGAATCATCCTAGGAGTGTTCCTAATCTCACTATTGGTCTTTCTGGACCATCGCAACATGATCCACTTTCAGAGTGCGCACAAGTTTCGCAATGCCGCATTCCAACTGTTGAATGATCCCGAAACTTTGACGAACCTTGAGGAATCGAGCGAGTTCAAATTCATTACCTTGGAGCAGTATGAAATACAACGGAAGGAGATTGATAGTGTATCGTACAATAGGATACGAGATGAGTGGCAGATACAAAAGCTAGAAACTGAGTTTGAAAAGAAGGGCGAGGTTGAGGCAGCCAGGGAGGAGCACAAGTCTTTAATGTCCAATCCCGCATTTGAAGAATTGACCAAGTATTGCGGGGGGTGTAGTTGGCATGGCGGTACGACGTGCGATAAACGCGTGGATTTTTTGATTAGCAAGTATGGTACGGGGAAGATTGCGGCGAAGTTGGCTGCCATGAGTCATCCTGGTTGCAAGAAGGAGGGGTAGAAAAAGATGGGTACGTTGAAATTGAGGGGGGGGGTGTGTGCTGATTAGTTGATAGGTTACTTGTAAAGGGACACTTTTTGATCAGGACACAATACAAAACAGTGGACTGGTTGGGCAAACAAAGCCACACGGCACATTTCGCTGATGAGCTCGCCAGCAGTGCCAAGAGGCACACCAGCATATTGACCATCGTACACAGTTGTTCATCATCATAATATGTGCAAAGCCATCAGCTGAATCCTGGAGCATCCATTTCTGGTTCTTCTCACATGCAATTGGTAGAAGAAGTGGTGTATATCATCATGCCCACCAAAGGAACAACGGAATGGGGAGGACTCTTACTACCTGGGTCAATAATCAGTTGCCGTTGAAAGAATGTGACAGGTTTTCGAGGTTCGTTCAACGAATCACACTGGGACAGGCGAAAATCAGATCCCGTTGGCTATGGTTAATGAAAAATGATGTTAATAATTTACTATGCATGGCGCAGACGATAGACATGGGGCAATGGCAACAAAACATGGTCGTCATCGGATCTTCTTGAACTGTTTCGGTTCCAACTTCAGCTCCACGTGGAGCATGTAGATAGCGGCGATTCCAGTCTGCATTTCGTCCATCCGGTCGATGAAAACCTTTCTTCGCAAATTGCAAGTAACTATCTTTCAACTAATTATGACATTTTACGTAGATCCCGCAATACTGTTGTTGGTTAAATGTGTAGAGGTTGTGTGGACTTGGTGCAATCAGTTTATGTCCAGTGTTTTCTGTAAGTAATGCACAGTGGAAAACAGATGATTTATATTATGTCAATGATTGATGCCGTTGTCTAATCAGGGTTTGGTAAACGTGTTGGGAGCTGTAGATTGATCAACTCACGATGATACTTCTAGGTAATAAACAATGCCAATTACATGTTACAATAATATGTTTGAGCCTCGCCAGAAATCAAGGCATCACATCATGTTTTCATAATGATTCTCCCATCACGTCAAGAATGTGGAGATGCCCAGTATCGAGGTGTTTAACACAGAACTCCCTACCACATCTCCCCCCTTCCCTCAAAATAAACATCTACTCCATTCATACCCCAGTAAATATAATAACACCACCTCTACCCCCCCATACAACCAACATGGGCCATGGCACTAACCTTCCCCACAATCGTCGGCGTATTATACTTTTCCTGCAAAAAAGCCACACGCGCATCACACGTCTGTCCCTGCATACTCCACTTACACCCCCCGCAATATTTGTCCAATCCCAACAACGGGTGATTCATCACTCGAGTGTGCTCCTCTTTCAGTGCCACAACCTCCTTCTTCTTATTTTCGGACTCGGCGATTCGTTTATCTAGTACCTCCTGATGACTCACGATTTTTGCCGCGACGCTGTCAATCTCCTTCCGTTTTGCGTCATAATCCGATATTGTCAAGAATTTCATACCAGTTGATTCTTCGAGGGTGGCGATTGTTTCGGGATCGTTCAACATGTTAAATGCGGCATTACGAAAGTTGTGTGCACTCTGGAAGTGAACGACATCCTTATGATCCAGAAAGACCAGTACCGAGATGGTAACGACTCCAAAGACGACGCCCACAATAATGTCTCTGAGGAGTGTAATGAGACCTCCTGGCGAGGCATCTTCTTCCTCGTCGGATGATATGAGCCCGACGACCTTTTGGAAGATGACCTTGCCGAGGAAGACGGGGTTGTGTGACGAGGCTCCGCCAGTGGGGGCGGAACGTTTCACCACGGGTTCGTCCTTGTCTTGGATCAGAGCCTCGAGGTCCTCCTCGGGGATGGTTTCTTTGTGTATTTGTCGGAGACCGCTCATGGCGGTGGCAATTATTGATGATGATGTCCGGCGAAGAGCTAGTAATATAACTTAGGGCAGTAAAGAGTTGGAAGTGTGTTAGAGTTGTCTGATAATCTAACGGTTCGTTGGTGTACCTACGAGGGAAAAATCTAAAAATGAGAAGACGAAAGTACGATACAGAATATTTGGTTTTCGACACCAAATATTCTGTGTTTTGAAAGTACGTAGAAATATCTTTTGATTTGACCATTGGCATTGGTATTGTGTACACCTCAAAATAATACCATAGGGCTTGGCTCCTTGCTTGGTCTCTTGAGCCCAGAAGCCCTAGATACATAGATATTCGTAGTACAACAAAGTACAAATCTGATTTGTTGGAGAATCAACTCGTGATCTCTCATGATCATCTTGTGTTATCTGTCATCTGCCTCTGATCTGGATGATCAACTCATGATTATGTAATGTGAGGGTGGTGTGAGATAGAGAGACTGGATACCAGCATAATATGTTCAACTGCGGTATTGAAAAAAGGTACCATACAACATTCTATGTCCGAGCGTGCAATATCCATTATCAATTATAACTCCCCCCAACTGCATAATACAATATTTTCTTATCTCGAAGAATGATGGTTGTCAACTCGAAGAGTGAAAACACTTGGTTTGACATTTTACATCAGAGTCAGAGATGTGAGTAAAAACCTTTCATTCTCTTTACCTCTTTCCACCTCAAAAACACATGGGTACAGTATTATTACCAGCAAGACCATTTTTTGCCTTTGCCATAAATAACACAGTTGATTGAAATTTGGAAGTAGGTAATCGAGTAATTGTTGTTGCTTTGTTTACTAATCTGAGACCCCCCTCTTAAAACTACATGATTCACAATTCAATTGCATGCCCAAACGTACAAATTTCAGGGTGTCGTCTAGGTGTCATCATTCAGTGTTACAATAATACGTTTGAACTCGCCAGGAATCAACAGTGTGGTATTACAATGTTTCCACGCTGATATCATTATGTTCCGTCTTTCCCCTTGGTTTCATTCTGGAGTCGCTGGCTATAATTCCAAATAGTTGGTTCCAAAACCCACAAAGTAAAAACGAAGTTACCGTTCCCCAACAGTGAACATCTCCCCCCAGACCCCCAATACTATTCATCTAATCCTTCTTACAGCCAGGATGGCCCATGGCACTAATCTTAGCTGCAATTGGCCTCGTATTATAAGTATCCTGCAAAAATTGAACACGCGCATCACACGTAGAACTGCCGCCCCACTTGCCCCCCCCATTATACTTGGACAATTCCAACAACGGATTCTCCATTAGGCTTTTATACTCTGCCCTAATTGACTCAACCTCGCCCTTCTTCGCGTCGCCCTCCTTAATTCGCTTTTCAAGCACCGCCTCGTGTCCCTTGAGTTTTTCCGCAACGCTGTCAATCTCCTTCTTTTTCGATTCGTATTCCATCTGGGTCAAAAATTTCATATCAGATGATTCTTCGAGGTTGGAAATCGTTTCGGGATCATTCAACATTTGGAACGCGGCATTACGAAAGTTGTGAGCACTCTGAAAGTGGACAATGTTACGATGGTCCAAAAAGATTAATGTCGAGATGGTGAGCACGCCCAGGATGACGCCCAGAATAATATCCTTGAGGAGTGTGATGATACCCCCCGGCCGAGTTAGGTCCTCCTCATCTGAGGATATTAATAGGGTAACGACCTTCTGGAAGATGACCTTGGTCGGTTAGGTTAGTTTCAGCGTTTTGACTCGGTTGACAGTCTATGAACGTCAAAATGGTGCGCACATCTTCGTCCGTCAATTTTCGCGCCACGCTTCTCTCAAATACTGAAAAATCGAGTACCTCCCACTGGCCCTCTTCGTCATTCCGACGTCCATCGGTATCGAGCGATGAAGATAGAATAGACCTGCTCGTGCTCGTCATTATAGTTGGCTGTGACGATGCCGGATGCCGGTGACGACGACGATGACACCGTTGTTTCCGTCGTCACTGCAACTGCAAACAATGCTCGTGATGGCAAAGTCAAATATCTCGCGACGCCAACCAAGATAGCGTCGGGAAGGTCTATGAGTTTGCTGGCGGAAGTTCTCCTACGTTTGTTGCTTCCTAAGGCTAAGGTTGCCATCATGGTTTGGTTCTGTTTGGTTTTGGTTTTGTAAGCCAGTTTGGAGGGCTAGCACTAGCACGCTCCCTAACAATAGAAGTCTACGTTAAAACAGGTTAAAACCGTATCTTACCATACTGATTCCCCCCTGACCCCTAACTCCTCCCCAAAGGTCCCAACTAACACCAGATATGTAGTAATAGTAGCCGCACATTATTTCAACAAGATTTCCAGCGATCGCCCGAGCGTAAACCGTAAACTTCTTGCCCATTCTCTTTCTCATGAAGCAATGATGCCATGCCTTCGTCCCTAAACAAATTGAGAAGATTCAGCACCATCAATACATTGCTGATCATATTGACCATCACGCTCAATATTCTATCCACTCTTTCTCAGCCTTCCGACGCTTCAACTACCGACGAATCGACTTGCGAAGGTGACCAAAACCAAACGTGCACATCCAGCAACAGCAACATGCTTTACTCAATTATCCTTCCAACCTACAATGAACGTGACAACCTCCCACTCATCACACAATTCCTACATGATACATTCACCGAATCCAAATTAAACTATGAAATCATCGTGGTAGATGATTCCAGTCCGGACAATACCCTCGAGGTGGCAAAATCACTACAAAAGATTTTCGGCAAGGATCATTTTCAAATCGTGTCACGTCCTGGAAAATTGGGATTAGGTTCTGCCTACTCGGCAGGTCTTAAGAAGAGCACTGGACAACGTATTATATTAATGGATGCTGATTTGAGTCATCATCCCAAGTTTATACCACAAATGATTAATGTTATGGACAATGGAAAGAACAAGGTGGAGATTGTGAGTGGCACACGATATGCAAGTGGTGGCGGTGTAGCCGGCTGGGACACATTCCGAAAACTAACATCCTGCGGTGCCAATTTCCTCGCAACCTTCCTTCTCTCCACCGGCGGAGCATCCGACCTCACCGGGTCCTTCCGACTCTACGAACGTTCCTCACTTGAATCGATATTACCCCAAGTGCAAAGTAAGGGGTATGCATTCCAAATGGAAATATTGGTAAGGGCGCATAAGGCGGGGATGAGTATTGGAGAGGTGCCTATATCGTTTGTGGATCGGATTTATGGGGAGAGTAAATTGGGTGCTAATGAGATTATTTTGTATTTGAAGGGATTGCTGCAGTTGTTCTTTACAACATGATCCATATTTTGGTGTGTGTGCACACGGTTTGTGAAGTGAAGCTGCTGTCCCACAAGAGTGAGCAATTATTGGCGTGTAAAGCAGAGTCTGATTTGCTAGTACACTGCTTCAAACCATCGCACCGAACGACCCATGAACAATAATATTGTTAGCCATGTCGTCAATATTCACATTGCAGTATGCATTGCTCAAAACATTGAATGTGAAGCTGCCAAAAGCTGAATAAGTTGGAGTTTATCTAATTTGGTTCAACCGATATAGTTCACTGTTTCCAAACCCTTCTGAACAATACATCAGTTGAGAAAGCCACGTCAATTCTTATTCCCCCATTTTTTGTAGCCACATACCCACAGTGACTCCCATCACATGTCTCTATGCCTCCTACAACATCTCAAATACATAGAATTCCAACATCTCATCTACTCCTCCATCTTATCAACATCCTCGTCATCGTCATCATCGTCATTGGCATGTTCCGCCCTCCATCTTCTCATCATCTCCGCCTCATTATAATGTTTTTTCCTTGCATCCTTAAACTTCTTCTCGTGATCCTTCTTTTCCTCACCATCACTCATGTTGGAATCTCGTGAAGGGGCAGGGGATAGGGGAGCCGCATCACGTTTATCAGCCACGGCTTGGAGTTTGGATGATATATCAGTCCATTGTGTGGCGAGAGTTGGTGCTTCGTGGGAGGGTTTATTTTCGTCGGGGGAGCGTGGATGATTTCCGGAGGCGTTGGATTCTTCGTCGGAATGATGATCGTAGTGTGTGTAGGGCGTGTTTGGTTCGTCAATCTGCCATGAAACATTTATTTTGCGTTGCATATTTTTATCATGTTGTTGGAAAAATTTGACAAAGCAGACGATAATTTCATTTGGTAACATAGACAATCATTGCGGCATAATATTGTGAGAACCAAGTAGTGTTTGGGTTAAAACATATAGGGGCATGGGTACAAAAAAAAGAGAACCCTAAATCATCAGAAATGAATCCGATCGAAGCTACACAACATAATTAACGCACCTTCATCCTCGTACCCCTCAACAAATCATGTTCCTCAATAGCATGTTCGTCCCACGTTAAATGTCTGTTTTCCTTCCCGCCGGATGATGTTGGTCCGTCTGCTCCACTTTTATTGGCCCCATCAGTAGCCCCCGATAATGGCGATGACGCTGCTCCTCCGGCGCCCTGGTGATGAGGTTCCTTCTTGAGGATAGGATTGACCTTGCCCGTCGTTACGGGCACTTTGATTGCGGTGTTGTCCATTATTTTTGCGTCTATTATTTCTTCTTGTCAGTTTCAGTCTTGTGTTTTTATGCGGTGAATTTGTTGATGTGTGCTTTGGAATGGAGGTCGTGCTTCCCGCCAAATGTTGGTGTCACGAGTCAAATGGCGATTGATTCTGAAGATCTTTGTTAAATTAATCGCTAAAGATACACGTACTTCCCCCCCCCACAACTACCCACGATGTAATGTAGACACAAATTGTTCAACCGAATGTCGCACCTGAATATGTTATTTATTACTACAAAAATCAGCATACGCTTGGTTCTTTGCTTTATTGTGATGGACGGACGGAACTAGACTTATACTACATCGTGTAGCCCAACACCAAACACCATGGCGTGGCATCGCATGTAAAATGGCGGAGGAAGCTCTTAGATTTATTTCTTATTTTATTGTTATTGTCTGTTGCGTCATTCAAACAACTACAGTACAATATCTAGCAGTAGCAACACCCCCCGTCCTCACTTTACACACAAGCCAACGATGATATCCCAAATATTAGCCACTAGCCTCCTCTTCCTCGGAAGTTGTTCCCAGACTGACGCGTTCGTATCGCCCACTAACCCGGTCAGCCAAAGAACATCATTGACCTTCAACAATCCACAACTGCCAGAGAATCTTCCAACTTCGCAGCGTTCCAAAACAAGTCTTGAATTAGCTGGGTTTGAACAAGCATGGTCTTCATACCTAACAGCACTGGAAGCAGATCCTCTCCTCGTGAAGAGCATCACTGCCGGTGTTATATTGGGAGCTGCCGACCTTTCGGGACAGGCCATTCAACAAAAGTTAGAAGCCAAAGATGCCGAGGACAGAGGTGAAATTGCCGCTGCTTCTACTGGTGTAGATGTTGCCCGATTCGTCAGGTTTGCCTTCTTCGGCTTCATCCTACAAGCACCATGGAATCACTTCTATTACCAACTCCTCGATGGAGCGCTTCCACCCACGGAAGATCCCTTCACAGCCACCACGGGAATCAAAGTGGCAATTGACCAATTCATCCAGGCGCCTATATTCACGGTACTGATATTTGGCTTCCTTGGATTTTTGGAGGGAAAGACGACGGATGAAATTAAGAAACAATTGGATGAAGATTATGTGGACACCATGTTTGCCAACTGGAAGCTGTGGGTGCCTGCCACTGCGGTGAATATTGCCTTCTGCCCGCCTATTCTAAGAGTGCTGTTTTTGAATGTGGTGTTTTTCTTTTGGTCCATCTTCCTTTCGTTGAAGCTTAACAAATCGGGCGAGGATGTTGGTGACATATAAAAGAAGTTGCTTTTTGCATATTTGAGAGTACTGGAGTGAAGGGTTGTGTTTATGTATCATGAAGAGACCAGCATGGCGTTTTGGAACGGCATTGTGGGCATGTTACTGCATAACAAAATTGTTCTGCATCGTAAACCCGTATGCAGAAAGTAGCAATTCGAGCACAAGTTGTATCAAACAAAATTAATGGGTGCTATTTAATTAAAGAACAATATTACCCAACAAAACACTCTACTAGCAAATGACAAAATTTATTGAAAATTGCCACTCTAACCTCTTACAAAATTTCCTAATCCGTGTAAGTGCCGGATCTTGCGTGATAGTACTGGGAGAAAGGACTAGATTACCCCGAAAAAAAGATCAACTAAAAAAATTGCCCTTCTCTCTATCTCAGCCTGATTACATGCCTCTAATGTAAGTCGACTGACTCTTGTTCATCTTACGTTTTGAGGGGTACCTTTCAGATGATGACAAGTAACCTTGAACGTTCTTGGAAGACTGTTGAGCAAGTTTCCTGGCAGTAGATGCCTTCGCACTCCTTGTGGAGGAATCTAAATCATCGTAAGCATTATTATGGGGATCGTGATTCTTGGTGAAAGGTTTCAAGACGGTATATTCATATGAGTAGCCGTCATATGCCTGAGAGTTTTTCTGCTTCTCAATTGCCGCCACACTGAGATCAAAGATAGATGGCAATGAGGCATATCAAAGATAAAATGTCAGCAACAACACTAAAAAACGAGCTCAATACCTTTCTCTAGATAGATCAGATATGACGGGCGCTACTTCTTACCAATCAGTCTTGCCCATCACCTCGAGAATTGATTTGAGATCTTTCACGCTGATGACACCTAGTTTGGTATTCA
>JALLAU010000835.1:0-12400 GCA_036939495.1 Thalassiosira hispida
GATTCTGTGATAAGATTGGTGCCAACTGTGATGAGATTGTGAGCTGGGCTGGGCACGGCCAGGAGGATGATTCTACCGAAGTTGTCAGGCAAAATTTGGAAGCTATGATGCCGTCTCGATAAGTGCATTCATGGTCCAATCGTCAGAAATGGTGACTATTTTTAGGAAATGTGAGAACTTGGCCAGTGGCAAGCTTGTCCAGCCAAGCGATGTATATTCAGCTGCTAGGAATTAAGTTTTATGTATGTTCTTCTAAACGGACCAGTATTATTTTACACATGAAAAAGATCTTCGCCGCCAAACTAAGTGCTCTGCCAATAAACGTATTCACTGGGAAAATTACATTAATTATCGAAGTATTTAGTCATGAGCTGATAAAGAGATGTATGTTATCTCAAAGCAAGGTTGTTATGGGCTCCTTGCTTCTAGATTGGTCGGAGCTAGATAGAAAGAGTAATAAACTGCACCCGCGCCAACAAGTCAAAAACTTGGAAGCAAAGCTTTTGTACCTTATTGTGTTATGGAATAATTGACTACCCTATTATCTTCAATTGGGATAAACTTTGTCCCATTTTGACGCATTGACAATCGCCAGGGGACATTAGAACCGTGTATGAGGTAGAGATGAAGATGTTATATCTCTTCATTTCGAAGTGTAGCATATATAAGATGTAGCCAATAATCATACTTAGAACAATGAAGCTTATTTACAAGTCTGGTGGAATAATTGCCTGTTCTATTTTCAATCATCCACAGTATTTCCAACAATCTGCGCATCAAATCACAAGACATAGGTAGACGTCTCATTTCACACCCCATCTGCGGCAACATCACTGATCCATCAAGTCATAAAGTTGGAGCAAAGATGTGTTATGGAACATTTGACTACTCTATTGTCAACCATTCCACAACAGACCCCTCAGATGACATTGATACATGACCTTCTATTACGTTCACATACACAACGGACATGAATGTATAACTTTCTTTCAAGCTTCATTTCATTGAGAACGCTGATCTGTCCCTCTTTCCTCTGACTGCATAAACTCACTGAATTTCGTACGAGCACCCTTCTGAAAACTGCTAATTGCAAAATTGGTAATTGTTCTATTGATCGTACTCAGCGATCCTTTCAATGCCTGTTCTGGTAGCAGACGCATAGGCGGGGGAAGTTCTCCCGAGGTAACAAACCCAATCTTGCCATCCACTCCTTTGCCATCCTTGGATGGATAGAGCTCTCCGACAACATCGATTATAATTCCAAGAGAATCTGCGGATACACCTACCCCCGGTAGGATTTGAATGTTTGGATCGAATGCTACCGACTCTAGGTTGAATGATCCCGTATTTTCATCAGTGTACATTTTCACATCGACATGCGGGGAAAGTTTGATGGTGACAAACATTAACGTCATGACCTTTAATCGATACACCTTTGGTTCAACCTTTGTAATCAACTTTGGATCCCAAATGGACATGGCAATATTTTCATCATCCGATAGCCATTGTCGGACAGAAGCATCATCGGCATTGTCTAGTGTTGTTTGGATGCGGCTGGACGATCCGAATGATATTTTGCCTCGCATTCTATCCAGTTTGAAGTATTCTCCGTCACGGCCTAGAATTTCGTCTCGTTCTTGAGCGGTCCATGTTTTTGGCCTTGCATGTCTTTCGGAGTTGAGGAATGGTCGAGAGGATACCACAGAATGCGACAAGCTTGGGCTAAATGTGAATGCGGCTACTACATGATGAGAGGCTATCAGCAGTGACAGTAGGAGGATGGCTGGGCGATTCTCCATCATGGTCGCCTTCCGCTGATGTTTTGTTGCGTTTGATGTTGCTGTTGCAGGCTTTGTGATGATATAGGTAGTAGACCGTCTGGTCGGGATGAATGAGTCAGCAAACGCCAAGACCCAAGGAAGTACAATATACCTCTAGGTATTTTACTGAGAAGAGGTAGGTACGATAGGGGGCGGGGGGGAGGATACCACAATAACGCAGGCCAGACAAACAAAACCTCTCACCGCACAATCTTGCCCGTACGATAATATTATTGTCTCCTCCCGCCGAAGACGAAGAACAAAAGCACCACACAAAAACAAGCGCGCGCTGCTGCCGCCCATCAACACAACATAATATAATATCGGCGACCGATAATACTGCATCGAACAGCACCCGCATCGAAAGCATATTTCATCAACAGAAACCTTTGAATAAGGAAGCCAAGAAGTAGGCAAAGGAAATAAGATGGCGCCACCAACACGAGACTTCGCAAAACGCCTAAAGGCCAAGGTGGGCAAACGTGCCCCCTCCAAAATCAATGCCACCGACACATCCTTCAAAACTGCCAGTGTCGCGGTACGTCCTCAGGGACAGCTATCCAAAGATGCTGACTCCAAAACAGCAGCAGAACGGATGGAACTGGCATCCTCTCGTGGAAATGCTCTATCCACCCTCCAGCAAAGCTTACGTCATCATGCTCCCGCGGTACGTGCAAGCGGATTGAAGGGTATACGAGATGCCGTCCAATCATTATCTTCACTCGAAACTACTCTTGGCACATCCATCCTAGAGGCGAATCTTCCATCACTACTTCCCAACATGTGTCGATGCTGGCTTGATGAAGATGACGATGTACGTAGTTTGGCCGTTAATCTCTTTGGGGATGTATTGAAGAATCTTAGTGCATCACAAGAACAAGGAGATTTGAAGTGTTTGGCACCATTTGTGCCATTTCTATGCGCGTATACTTCTTCGGCATTGAATAGTTTGGATCGAAGTATTCGAAAAGATGGTGCATTGATTGTGGGTATGTTAGCATCTTCGGAACCATTTCCATCGTTTTCATCATTGAATACCTCATCAGATGGAGGTATGTCTGCCATGGCAATGGAGATGGGCAATCATGTGGACTTATTCATACCCTCTCTGGAAAGATTGCTTTCATCCATGTCGTTCGGAGGGCGTAGTAAGAATACAGGCTCGAATAAGAAGCGAAAGAAAGATGGAAACAGCAGCACCTCGTTGCTACCTTCAAAACCTGCACTGGCAGCTAGTGATGCAACTCTAATATCATTGGCACTTCTTCTAAAATCATCGTTGGCATCATCATCCGCGGGGAACAACAACAACGGACTGAGTTATACTGGTGCAAATAATGATGGCAACGCGAAACAGCGACGATTGGACCCTTCACTGTTTGTTTCTGGAGAATGCACCTTCTTGAGAGGTGGGAGTGCACATGTAAATTCTCTCTTGTTATTGCGAGATGGCAAAAGAGACCCCAATGATTCAAATAGCCCGATTCACAGCATTTTGGATTTGCCAACGATGCCAACAGATGAATTGGTAGATGACATAATGGAGGACACATCAGATGAGACTGCTACCCTTGAACATTCCAGCTCATCAGGAGACAGCAAAAAATCAACAATGGAAAAGGCACAAAGCATATCATCCCTCTTGGAAACTCTGCGCATGAAATTTGTAGAGCTAACACACTTGGGTCGTCAGCACGATAAAGAGGGCCTTATCATGCCTACTGCCGATCTTGACACCATGGACGTCCTTGTCCAAACTATACGGTTTGTCCATCGCCGCAGTCAGTCTTATTACACCGCAGAGGACCAGCTTGAATCGTTGAAGCAAACCAAAAAGGATCCAGCAGCCAAAAGAGAGAAAAAAGGGAAGAGGAAACCCAAAGAAATTCAAGATATGGGAGAATGCCTCGCCGCATACCGAACAACCTCCAAGAAGTCACTGTCTCTACTGCTAGAAACATTTCCAATTTGCGCCATGGACAATACTTCTGTCTCAAGGTATGAATTGACAAATGCAGGAATCTGCTCTGCCCTTGCAGAGTTGGGAGGAGATAGTAATGTATTGATGGGGGATAATGGTGGTAGTGGTAGAGAGTCGCAATGGATTAAGTCGGTATTTTCGTATATTCTTCCTCGTTTGAATTCAACGAATGCAACAGCAACAGAGGAGGATGGTGATGGTGCGATTGAAAACAATGGCGATAGTGGCAGTGGTGGTGCTGAGGGTATTGCTACTAACATGCTGCTCAAGGTTGTGAACAAGCTGCTCCTCCCTCATGGTCAGAACTACCTTCTGAGCAATCCTACGAAGCGGCACGAACTTCTTGAAGCATTTGCTGCTGCATTCTTTCCGCGTCAAGCCTCTCCATCAAACAACTCTGAAAGCAAGAAGGAAAAGAGTGGGAGTAGTCTCGTTTATACCCCATCAGCATCGGCAGAAGTCGAACAAACCATACAGCAATTAGCATCCACTACAATGGGAAAGACTGCGGCCATGTTGGTAACAACATTAATCACCCAATCAGCAGACAATCTATTGGACCCATCACCCAGCAAACTCCATGAAAAGAAGTCTCTTTTACTCCTACAAATGGCTTCTGTCCTCCCAGCGTATCTAGTGTCCTGGGAAGAGAAGCTTCCAGTCGAAACAGGTTCGGTACTTGCCTCACTAATCTCAATCGTCCGCCAATGGTCCGAAATATCTGCTGATGATGGACCTGATGATTCCACCACAATGGTCAAGAGGGCCCTGAATGAGCTTTGCATAGGCCTGCGATCTTCCTTGGAAGCACTTTATATCACCAAAAAGAAGCAGCCTAGCATCTTTGAAAAACTTCCAGAACAGATTCAAAAGTTATGCGTCGGGCTCATTGGCTTGTTACAATGTCCTTCGGGAGCATTGACAAGGTCACTCTCGACTATCTGTTCCAAGTCCTTTGCCCAGGATGGAGTGTCAGTGTCGTCAGATGTTACTTCTGAGGAGGCTGTAGTAGTAGTGGTGGTTCGCAACAATATGGCAAATTACATTATGGAAGTGCTGCATTCTTTACGAAAGACCATGTCCATGTCGGTATACCTTTCATTTTTGATTGATAGCTGTGGAATCAAGAATACTACTAGAGTGACCGACAACGCAGATGCCGCCGAAGCAGTATTTTCCAACGACAGATCCATCGGACTACTGTCCCGATTCCTCACCACGTCATGTGACCAAGCCTCATCCAAAGTTTTACCCATGATACATCCCGTATTGCAAAAGTGGCTCGCGGCATCTTCAGCTTCCACTTCTACTACCAATGCAACTGGTAGGATACAAACAGTGCAGCAGGCGCGAGCAGCCATATCCATTCTGGCAGCCTTCACATGGGATGAGGTACTTTGCCAAGGCTCTCTCCAGAGCGAATCGGACTTTATTCCTCCTGGTTTCTTAAAGCTCGACGAGAAGTTCGACCAACTTCTCATCAATTGCATTATTGACCAGTTTGATCTGTCGGCTAGACTTTGGTCCGTGGAAGGAGGAGGAGGGTATATGGACGACTTGGTGGTTCAGCAGCAATATCTAGCGCGTCTACTAGGTCCAATCACTTTACTTTTGCGGTACCGTCACGGAATGTTTGGACAATTCGTGGAGGGAGTTTCTCGTAGAGTTGTTCAGCAGAGCAAAGACGGATTGTTGCCATCCGCCAAAATATCAAATGATGAACAACAAGGTTCACCTTCCAAAAAGATGAATGTTGCAGAGATACTCATGAAGGCTCTTCTTTTAGTGCTGAAATCAAAGGAGCCAATCTCAATAGTAGAGTTGGTACGAAGCAGCAGTGAATTGCAAAACACTTTGGTGTCGGCTGCGGAGGACATTGAGAAGTCTGTTTCGGGAGGACATCTTGCTCATTTGGGTAGCAAATTGGCGCATCAGGCCAAGCTATGTAGAATGTAGTTAGTGAAAGCATTGGTGTATGTGATATTTCTCTTTTTCTAGTATTAGACTAATGTAGTAAGAGAGAGAATCAATTGCAATCTTTAGATGTATTATTACGAATCAAATGAAAAATAAACTGTCCCATATCCCATAATATTGTTCAGCCAGCAAAACCCAAATAGTATAAAACCCCAATAGTACTTCATGCGTGTGAATTACCTTCCTTCCATGTGCCATTCATTTTCTGTTTCCTCGCAATTTCTTCAACAGCGTTTCAACCTGCTCCTTTGTCCCATGTGAACCCGAAGAAGCGCCAACTTCTGACAGCATTCGTTTCCGCTCCCGCTCGTCAGCTTCTCTCCCCACCACCTTCCTCCCCTCCCCCCCACCTCCCGCAGCAGCAGTTTTACCCTTACCATTCCCCTCTTCTCGTTCCACCTTGATCTTATCCAATATCTGCAACACTTCCTCGGCACGGGCATTCCATACTTTTAGCTCTTCGTGTCCCTCCATTGCGTTTGTTACCGACCCTTTCAACTTTTCCATCGAGGCTGCACTACTCCCCCCATCATCATCATGATCTCCATTGCTCTTGCCCCCCGAATCACTGCCCAGTTTCAATGCCTCCTGTACCCCCATTAACGTTTGGGATGCCTCATCCAATCGATCCAACTGTCGCTTTAGTTGGATACGTCGCTGCTTCGCCTGTTGAATTTGTTGTCTTGTCGCCAATATTTCCTTATCCATATTCATGATTTGTTCTGGGGACGGCAGCTCTCCGTCGGGGGGTGCAAATGTGGATGTTGGCATTGTTGGCGTGGGTTCATTACTACTACTACTGCTGTTGGGCTTGTCATTTTTTTCGGCAGCCCCCTCGCCATCCGCCTCTTCTCCTTGCGCGAGATAAGTTTCGAGTATCTTGCGACGTTTCGTCTTGTCGTAATATTTAACAGTGAATATATTCCTAGAACAGTACGCCTCGGCCAAATCAAGATTCTTCTTGTACGCCTTGCGCAATTTGGCAATTAATTTGTCCTCTCCCGTCAGAGGCGTATTGCTACTTTTTTGTTGCTTCCCATCATCTCCTCCTTGCTCTCGATATTGTCGTTGCTCCTCGTCCGTCAACGTGCGCGGCAGCAAAGGGAGATTCGCCACCCCTTCGGTTAGTAAGGAGTCGATGGTGATGGCAATGTCGTCGAAGAGATGGGATTGACGGGCGCCGAATATTAGAAAATCTTCGGAGGCACTACCAGTACCACCAGGGTTGTTGTCGTTGTTGCTTTTGCCGTCATTGGCAGCACCGGCTTTGGCGGCAGATGCGGCGTTGCAATTGTCGTCATCTTCGGCTTTATTGGTGTTCATGCTTGGTACAATTACAATACTGAACTGGAGACTACTGCTACTGCTATTGTACTGGAGAACAACAACATTGTATTGCTTGTCGGAGGTCGAGGTCGGAGGAGCTCGGTGCTTTCTCTATCTATGTCACATAAGATGGTTACGCGATGTTACCGGAGTTACAAAATTTTGAACCCTTGTAACAGATTTTTTGGCCGGTTGTTTCTCTGCTTCTACCAGTCCGTTTGCCTTGATTCGAATGACCAAATTCATTAGATTTATTATCTAACGACGCCTGTCATTCGTATTTTGTCTGAATCGATGTTCCCTTAGCGTAATAACCGGGCGTTAAGTCGTTTTTCACTAGTAAAACTGCCTTGTTATAAGAGTTTGAGATTTGTTCTGTTCTGATCCGATCGCAATAATTAGAGTCGGAACGACATAGGTAGAACATATGAGTTCCTACGTATGAAAACAATAATCGCCCAGCATTCCAAGCGAACCAAGACCAGATACATAACAAACCTACAACAAAGATACAGATGAGACAAAAAAAGATTAACTTCGCATGACCTTGATGACCCTCACATGTGACTTCACCAACACTATGAGAATCAGTGCCCTATTCCAACGGATTGGCGGGAATAGGAGATACCTCCGAACCTCTCCCCCCACTCCCCCGTCAATTACGTATCCATGGGTCGCATCCTATGCATCCCCCGCTTTTTTTTGCTATCTCAGAGGCCGATGGGGGCATGTGTGAGGGTCGTGTTCCCAATGCGTCCGCCGGGCCGTTGATTATGAACCCCCGATCGTCTACTACCGTCACATAAACGTGACATAATTGCGGGGCCCCAACATGATCACATTCAATAATAGTGCCGTACGACAAAATTATGTCACGTTTATCATATCGTTTAGGCGCTATTGGCAGGGGGGGCAATGGGCAATGGGCAATGGCTGTTACCGGTTGATTTGACACCATGGTTGGAAGTGGATGTGCGTTGTTGTCGTGTGTTTTCGTTTGTGGATTTTGACAGTGAGATGGGTTGGGGTCTGACGGGGCATCCCCGGTGAAAAATTCACATAAAATCCATAGATACATAGGAATTAGTATTATTTACGTAGAGGACTTGTCGCACAAACCGCTAAAAAGTCGTTAGCAAATAACCAGTTCACTGCTACCTTGAAGGATTTATCCAAATAGACCACTAATAATGTTGTCCTGCTGCTGCTTGCTACATGCTGGCTGCTGGCTGCTAGGCTTAGGCTTATAGGGAGCATTTGGGGGGGATATGCATCCCTAAATGCATCCCGTAATTCAGGGGGTGTATACGCAGGAATTCGTAGGCTTACATACTACATAAGGGTTATCCCTTGATAATTTCACAGAATGACCCGGTTGAAGCCTAAATTCTGCCCAAATCAGTCCCGGGGCATCCCCGGTGAAAAATCCACATAAAATCCATAGATACATAGGAATTAGTATTATTCACGTAGAGGACTTTTCGCACAAACCGCTAAAAAACATTAGCAAATAACCAGTTCACCGCTACCTTAAAGGCAGCCTGCATGTATTGTCCTACCTCTCTCAAATCAATCTTGCTGAGCAATTGTGAGCAAATACCATAAATGATCTCGAATGATCTCCTAGTGTTTACTCGTGTCTAAGTTTACATGTACCCGATGGCAATATATATACAACAGCTAACTTAAACCCTCTAGGACCTAAAAGAAGAATGGATGGAACGCTCAAGTGAATGGTCGCACGAATGCCCTTGTTTGCGTTTGGTTTGATATTCATTGATGATTGATTTTAGCTTGAAAATAGTCACCTAGAGTATGCGAAAGGTTGATGTATTAGGTGTTGGCAACAGAGTTGAAATATGATAGTTGTGAATAAAAGAGGCTTACCAAGTTCACAATGACCTACTCATTCAGGGAAAGAAACACATTAATTTTAGGCGAAAGTCAGATGAGATTGAGAACTACAATTACTAATACTCACATCAAACTCCAGCTCCTCATCTTCGTTGCAAAGAGCAACAAGGCTATCTCCATCTTTGTCTGATAGTGCCGGTAGGCCAAGGTAAGAACGTGCATCGTCGAGCTCACTCACTGCAATTGAACGATCTCCGTTGACATCGACGAAGTCAAAGAACTTCACAACCAGCCGACGTATATTAGGCATATGCTCTGATATCTTTGCAAGTGCTATGAACTCGTCAACATCTGCAAGCAGGAGTAAGGTTAGATGCACCAACCAGACTGCTCACTATCACATCGATAAAACTCACCAATATCGCCAGACCCATCCAAGTCCATTAGCTGGAATGCTTCGCACGCAAAATCAAGGCTGTTTTCGTCAGTAAACCCCACTGATTTGAGAAAGTCTTTGAATTGGGCTTTGGTAATTTCATACTCGGCATGTTTGTCGATGTGACGAAACATGCGAGCGTATGCCTCTTTTTCTTCTTCGACGTAAGCAGAATTCCTCAGTGCAAAACTCATGCGAAGACTAAGCTGCCTAGTAACTCCTGGGCCATCGTCTGGACTGTTTGGCTTCTTGCAGCGCTCGAGCATACGTGCGAAGAACCCCTTTTCCTCTTCTCCGTGGACATCTGCATCATATTCGCTTAACGCACTGGTCATTCTTTTTGTGCCCGATTTGAAAAGAGGCATCCAGGTGCTTCTACGGTGGCTTCCCTTATAAGACGATGAACGAATCGCGCCGTACAAAAGTTCAAATCCGTTTGATAGTCGGGATACTCTCTTGAGGTGATCCTCGGGTGTAGTCATGCTTTGAAGTGGAACTGATATTACTGTAGACGTTGTGCCTTGAATAACAATGAATGCCAATGCAGCAAGACAGAAAGGCAGAGTCAGAAAAGGCAGCCCGGTTGGCGACAAGGATGTTGCTAGGGCCAACTGGATGAAGACAGTAATGATGCTTCAAGAGAAGGAAACATGTTCATATCAGTACTAGGCTACAAAGACAGCGGAGATTTGAGAAATACGTACACAGCATGCTCACCTTGCGATAATGCCTGTTGTAATGGAACCAATAGATGGGACATAAAACATTTGCATCGCAGTCAAGGTCAAACTTGGGTTAAAGCCATACATTCCATTCTCAATAGCGTCGCGGTTGCATCCAACAAGAGCAGCCACACCTGCACCAACAGCACTGCCAGTGAAGGCAGCCAATGCGGAAATCCTTGAACAGACCATTATCCCTGCCAAAACCAGCACCCCGGAAACAATATCGTTGGCAAGGTACACCTGCCCTACACCTGAAACAAAAAGATATGCAAAATGTGTATTGGTAAGCAATATTTCGCCAGAGACAAAAAGTTATGGCCTACCGAAATAATGCGAAGCAAAAGCTCTCACCTCGGATTGATCCAGCAAAGAATGCTCGGGCAGTGAGTCCTGTTACATTTTCAACCTCATAGCTTGGCAGTTCAGGTTCGCGTACTGGTGCCATAGCAACATTGTTCATTCCTCCCATTGCCAATAGAAACAATATGGTTGAGATATTGAAAGGCAGAGTGAATGGTGGAGTTTTGTATGGAGATAAGAGTTTGCCAAGCATCACGAATAGAACACTTTTTTTTTTGGAACATGAACAACAAACAACGAGGGATATGTGTTAGGATGTGTTCAACGTATTATTGAACTGTTTCTCAGGCAATGTATATTCATCACACATACCTGCTAAAGTATGCAAATATAATTGTTCCAATGACAACTGGCCAATAATATCCCTCATTTTTCTCTGGGCTGTAAAAAGTTGCAAGTGCCAACCCAACTTTGCGGAGAAAATAATTGCAGTTTGGATAATATAAGTCATAAGTTGGTCTGACTGGAGCTGAAATAATGCTAATCTGGCCGGCGCCCATGACACAGTTAAAAAACATACCTAGGAAAGAGTTGTATCCAAATAATCCACAGGACAAGAAAGATTTATCAAAGCCCATCAACGTGCCCGCTAGATTCCCAGCAACAATAGCTATAACACCGTGCACAGCTACCCGGGTGGATTGGACGAACATGCCAGCCAATATGAACATTCCAGTGAGAGGGTTGTTTTGAAAGTACACCTAGATATTAGGGGAGTGTGGTGCAAACAGAATTGCCAAGAGTAGAGTTGGAGCAAGCCCTATGAAAACATGTAATGCAGTCGATAATATTTCCAACAGAAGGAGAGTGCCACACTTACCTGCGCAATTCCACGGAACGATGCCTCGGTAAAGAGAATCACATTTACAATAATCTCCGGTAGCGGTAACTTCCGCAAATAAGAAGGAAGGCTTGGCATCGTCCCATTAATCTTCTTGTAGATCCGGCTCTTCTTCTTCCTTCGTTGATTAATCTTAGAAGTGTCTTCGTTTGAATCATCGAGGGTGAAGTAGACATGGAACGTATCACGAGCCAAGTCGTATATCTCTTTGTCAACAACGTATTCTTCCTTTTGAGGTGGCAACACTGCTTCAATGTCTTTCTTCGATGCTTCCTCCTCGTCGTCGTGGTCCGTCTTTTTCAAGGTGGCAACATTATCATCCGTGCCAAAGAATAACTTGGGCGTGGAAGCTTTCTTTTTGGTGAGAAGCTGGCCAGTTGTTGGAGCAGCGGCATCAGTGGTGACGCGCATGTGGCGGACTCGAGGGGCAGCATCGTCACCATCATTGGAGACGCGCCTGTGGCGGACTGTACTCCTCCCTAGTGACCTGGCATTTTGGGTAGTGCCAGTCTCGTATGCTCTGAGGAAATGTTGATTATGTGAGTAAACATGTTAGTGATAATTAAGGTCGAAATTACAATATAAGTTTAAGCCAAGAAGTGTTCGGGGGAGGAACTCACCCCCAAGCATTGATTTCTTCCATATTTTGTCAAGTCTTGTTATTGTTGGAGAGATTTTAGTTTTAGTGAGATGATATTATTGTTGTTTCATTTGTGTGGCTGCCTGCTTCGGCAGCGGGGAAGATGTTTGATCCAAGTCTTCGCCCCGGGGCGGAAGCGTGGCAGAAGCGGAAGGGACGGACGATCTCTTCATCTCCAGAGTGATTTTATCGTTTGATGCCAGAGCTTTACCTAAGTTTACCTACCTATCTACCTAGTCGCTAGGTACACCTAGTTCCCTGGCTGGGGGGGGGGGTGCACGATATACGACTCTTGTTGCAATGCCCAACGCACCCACAAGAAAAAAGTGTCGCAACAAGTTTGTCCCGGGACTCATAATGTCTATTTTAGTATTATTTTTAAGAAATGGGCCGCCAATATTCATGAGGAGTCCCGCGACAAGTTTTTTTTGTCGCAACAA
>JALLAU010000836.1:0-12400 GCA_036939495.1 Thalassiosira hispida
GAGGTAAACGTGAATTATGGAGGTAAATGAAAAAATGACTTATAATTCTTCCCTATATATAATGGGGGGGCTACTAGTTAGTTACGGCTAGCTAGCCTGCTAATTATTGTAGCTTGAGGAGGTCGCACGAGTATCTAATCTATCGTAGGTACTTTGCCATGATGTACTCCTGCTGTCGTATCGGGTCTTTTTGTTGTCAAACATAAGGCATAGTCGTCCCAAGAGAAAGTCCGAAAAGAATCACAGCGTGTTCTTCTCTGAGAAGGATCCGCCGCAATCAATGAGACCCAAGAGAATGATAAAGCAGCGCATCTGCTATAAGACTTCTAATAAGAAGTGGACCACAAAAAGAGATGACGGGGATTTTTGTTTGACGGGGACAGAGAAAAGATCCAGGAGAGGGGGGAAGCTGTAAATGAAGGAGAAACCGCCAGGGCGGCCATCATCATCACTTATCGCACATCTCTTGCTTGCGTATTCTGCTTGCGTCGGCATTTCGTGGCCCTGTATATGTCCTCCTTGGCATCTTCGATTCTCGCAATCGCACTTCTTGTCAATAGCTCGCATATTTGATTGAGGGAGACGACCTATACTATACCATCACCATATTATTATTGCCACCGATTATACCATCATACCCATCCATCATGCCGCCACGATACAAACCATCCAACATGACCGCAGCCCTAGGCCTCCAAGCCTACGACTATCGTCATACCATGTCCAATTCAGACGACGACGACTCGTCCGCTCACAGCAATAACGATGATGATGGTAGCAGCGACGAGGATATTACAATTCGGACAACTCCTCTACCCAACAACAACAGCGATAGCAACAATGTGGATAGCGACGATGACACAAAATTCGACGAATCCTCCTCTAGCTGCTATGGAAACAATAGTCGCGGATCCTCCTTTCGAAATTCCACCGAAACGAGTGCAATGGATACGGTAATGACGGGAGATCACGTCAATGCTCTGCTCAAGGTGTACGAAAAGGAGGATTTGCCGCGTAGGTGGAATGACCCTGATGGTGGATTTGCAGGTGGCTATGGACGATTGCTTTCCAAAGACGATGATGACGAGAGCGAGGAGGACGATGATGGGGATAAAAGCGGTGGCAGAGGGAATAACAAACGTAGTAACAAGCAGTTCGAGCAGGCGAATAAGACAGAGAACGAGGAGGCACTGCAGAGTTTAAAGGATGTGTATGCTCGGGCATTATTGACAGCAGACGATGATGACGACGACACCAGGCCAAGGCTATCCATCCAACAACGACGACGCGCAAGTCGCGTGGAAGAATCGAGCCTGGAAACCATGGGCGAAGCGGACAAGGGATTTGGTGAATCCGACGACGACATTGAAAAGAACACGGGCGATGACGACAGCGAGAAGGAAGAAGAAGGTCCAACGGGGGGGAATAAGAACAACAACAACAATCCGGTAATGTTCCCGCACAATTACAAGGAGGATGGTACCACGTTACGTTCCAGCACATTCGGCGGCACCACCAGCAGATCCTCCTTCAGCTCCAAACATTCCGAGGCCGTGTCCCACCATTCGGGCGGGAGCGGTGCCACTGCCACCATTGACAATCGGGCCCTGAAGAAATTACTGTGGGACAACGATAGCGACGAGGAGGAAGAGGGGAGCGAAGGGTCCAGTCCCGCATCGAAGCGGTATCACAATCTGAGGGGGAGCTTGACGGAAATCAAGGACAAGCTGGGGAAATCCTACCGAGAAAAGGCCAGCGAGTTGGTGGATTTGCTGAAGTATCCGCCGACGGCAGATGACGATGATGATGAATTATTGTCGGGAATGGCGTGCGAGAATGCCTCGTTGGTGGCACATGACGATGACCAGCGGACTGCACACGAGGCATCGGAGGATCCGCCCGCTACCGTCCGCAAGGAGGAGGAGGATGATCCACCGCCACATCGTGTTGGCGATGGACGTAAAAGACCAATCTATCGCAGGGCGAGCGATGGCGATGGTCCAAATGCCGTGTCGACCATGCCCGCGGACGTTACTCCCGCCTCCGAAGGAACGAAGAGACGGGAATCCGTCGAAAGCGACTTTAGCAACGAGGGCCAAACGTATTACGCGCCGAGCGATCCGGACGAAGAGAACGGTAGGCCGCAAAGACGAGGCTCGTCGGGCAGCTGGATTGGGTTTGAAAAAGTTGAAGATGATAACTCCAACTTGGTGCATCGAAGTGGCGGTGGCAGTAGGACTCCGTTTATTGACGAGGATGGCACCCCCCATCACTATGTCCAGGAGGGCGGCAGCAACGACGATCGTGGTGGCAGATGTCGACATCATTATAGGCCAGGACAGAGGACTGTCAAGCGCTGCATTGGAGTGTTATTCGCTGTAGCCGTGACGGTCCTATCCTCTGCCCTAATAGGATTCACCGTCCAAACCGGAAGCGAAAAGCATAATGACACATTCGTACCAATTGGACCCATCAGCGACAATAATGCCTCGTTGCAAGACACGATCGAAACCATCGCCAATAACGGTCCGAATTCCCAAGAAGATTTATTCCAAATGGCCAAATCGGTAGACGATCACTGTCATTCGGGGCAATTGAAAACTGCCACTGGAAGATGGGAATGTCAGCAGATTTGTCATGATCATTTCTGCTGCTTTGATTTAGAGGACGGCGAGGATAATGCTAATGCCGACTCGTATAGTTGTAGGAAAGATGAGACCAAACTATGTCCAATATTTGCAGGGTGCGAAGTGCTGGTGGTAAATGATTTTATTGGCGGTGAGAATATTGTGGAAGCGGGTGGTGCGATTCAGGAATCGGTGCAGGGTGGCAATGGCCATGGAGGTGGTACTACGTATGGTACTAGTTACGGAAGCACTACGGAAGACGAACATGTAATGAAAGAAGTGATGGAGGAGGATAATTTGGGATGGCAAGAGATTCGTCAAAAGTACATTACTGTGTACTGTGAGAAATCGAATGTCAACTCTAAAGAGGGACGGAAGCAGTGCGAAAAAGTGTGTGAGCATCATTTTTGCTGCTTTGATACGTCAGAGGGCGGGAAGAACTGTAAGGACGATACGAGCATGACGTGTCATGTGTATGAGGCCTGTTCGAACATGTTGGCGGAAAGTTTGTTCAATATTGCGGATAACGTAGAGGTGGCTGCACCTACCAGTGGTATGGGGGAAGACCATCTCATGCCTCCAGACATGGCCGGGTCCAATCTCTTGCCGCAAGGAGAAGGTTCTCCAACTGACCCAGATACCAATATTCAATACTCGAGACAAGAATTGCAGGAAATGCAATCTGATGCCAAGGAACGCTGTAGGGACTATCATGAACGAACGGGACGGTTACAGTGTGAAAGGATATGTGAACCTCACTTGTGTTGTTTTGATGCTTCGGAAGATGGATGTAAAGATGATCCTACCAAGTTGTGTGGTGTGTATGGTGTGTGCAAGGTGCTCATTGGGTCTTCCTCAGTTTCATTTGAGGATACCAAGGAAGAGAAACCTGCGCTAGTTGAATACGTTTCGCCAGAGATTGAACACGCCAATGACGGCGACAGTAGTGACTCTATTAATGTCAGCGGGACCTCTACTGTGTTAGAAAATGGCAAAGATGGGTCTGCTACTTCACAAGAAAATGGCAAGACACCGGCAAAAGGCTCTGGCATCAGCGAAGAATCCATCACTGCCGCGATTCACACTGCTTCGGAGGCACCTCCTATGACCCCAGAGCCCACACGACAACCGACAGCTGCGCCAACGCCGAATCCTACGCCGACGCCAACACCGCCTCCAATTGCACCAGTTCAAATTGCCAACAATGTCAAAATGCCCAAACCACCACCCATTCGATGCATACCCGACGGCGACGATGAGATTCATACCGAAGTATACAGTGATGACTGGAACGACGACCGATATGATCGATGTAAACGGTGGGAGAAGAAGCATGGCATGACCATTAACGAATATTGGGACTTGCAGGGTATTGACTCAACATTGGAGAAGAATATATTGGAGAACATGCTGATTATGGACAATGCCAATGACAATCTGCGGTCTCCGTCAATTGAGCCTCCGTTAGAACCGCTTGACAACTTTGAAGAAGAAGAAGAGCTTGAACAGGAAGAAGATAGTCTGGATGAATTGGACGATGAAATCTTCGAAGACGAAGATGACTTTTTTGGTGAAGATGACATCATGTTAGGGTTTGAGGACTTGGAGGACGAGGACGAGTATAAATGGAACGAGTTTGTGAATAGGCTGATGAGAAGGTTATTGCTACGATAAACACATGAATATGGAGCGAGAGAAGTAAGTTGGTATCTCTCTTGAGGAGGGTAGACTTCACATTGTAATTCGAGTACGTACGACATTCTATTGTATTGTTAAATAATAAAAATCAAACCAAGATACTGTTTACTGAATTTTTGTGCACACACGGCAGAACAACCATGAATGCTGGGACTTCTGCAGACCCCTAACTGTTCTTTCGTGAACATCTTAAAAAGCCAACGTTGGCTACGAAGAGACACCCAAAAGCTGCACGAATGTGGCGATACATCATGGATACGATACCTACCAAACACCAATATCGCGCTTGTTCAAAAGTTTTGAAAGTAAATTTGAGTAAATCTTATCTAGACCCAACAGAATTAACCGGGACTGAACGGACAATGTCCTGTTAGGGTTATCCCCAACAGTACAAGACATGTGTATGGGATAGGTAGATAGCATGCCCTCATAGTTTCATAATATGTATCGTAGTTGATTCGCGAGACATCTGGCTTTCACAAGTCACGTACGGTTGTGAATGACCGAATGCCAGCATACACAAAATGTAGTAGCCAGAGAAAGACCGAGATGCCATTGAAAGCGCCATTTTTATTAGTGATTCCTAATATAGACATTTCTATCAAAGAATCCCGGAAGATATTGAAAGCGCCATTGTAGCTACTGATTCCTATATGAGTTTCATTTACCTACGCTCTTTATGTCTTGAAATCCCCCGACAAAGACCTCTCTTCTTCAAATCTTTTCCGCCACAAAAGTGAAAACAGTGCTCTGCTGGATGGCTCTGAGCTAGCTAGGTAGGTCAATTCAAACTGAGCCGGCTCCTCATCATCGCATCATCAACTATCGTACTCATCACTCTCTCGCACTTGCCCAAGCCCATGCCACCCATCCGAGCCGAACGCCACAAAAACATCATGGCAACCAGACGAGATTCAGAACAGGAAGAAGCAACCGCCTTCCTAGAAGCACTCTGCAGCGTCGGACATCGTCCCGAAGGACAAAACTTATTCCATGCCGGCAGCACCACCGACAGTGATGGCAGCGGCAGTAGTCACAGCGGTGACAGTGCCTCTGACGATGACACTTCCGAAGTGGATGATAGCTCCAAAACAATCGACACTTCAGGGTTAAACACGGTAATGACGGGGGATCACGTCAACGCCCTCTTAAAGGTGGCAGAGGATGAGAATTTATCGAGGAGGTGGAGCCAGACTGCGAATGATTTGGAGGATACCTACGGTGATTTACTGGATAAGAGTGGTCATAAGCACAATGTTGGTGAGGTGGTTCCATTGGTGTCAATGGGAGGGGGGGGGAGACGGAGGAGCGAGGATGATACCCTCGAGGACATTCGTAATGAGGACGATCATGGCTTTGGCGATCCAATGGGAGGAACGAGCAAGAGTGGTCATATTCCGATGGAAGATGTGAATAAGAGCAGCATTAGGACCATGTCCTCCACGGCATCGGATGCTAATACCGAGGCTACACCTGTAGCTGACAATCGCACCCTACTTTACGAATACGATGACGATGAAGACAGGGGCAATATAAATAGCGGCACTGGCAATAAGCCGCGGTATCAAAATATGGGTCTTAGGGGAAGCCTAACCGGTCTCAAGGACGGTATCAAGGACAAGCTCGGGGGCCTATTGAAGAGTCCACCCAGCGACCCTACTAATCTACCGCCGGGGAATCTCTTGAACTCCAATTCCTCGTACGCATCTGCCAACACCAAAGAACCGGGGGAGGACCCTCCCACGGAATACGTGGATGATCCCTCTACTCAGTACAAGGATGATCCTCCATCCACGGGCACTATATCCACTGGCACTCGTCCTATACTACGCAAATCGTCCGATGAAGGCCATGATACCTACGTAGTAAAAGAAAAGCCAGTCTTTAGTCTCCCCTCCAACATGGGCGGCAACAGAAGGGCCGGGAACAGACGAAGGGGAACCGTCGAGAGTGAAAGCATGTGGACAGCCGTAAGCGGATCTTTTCGCAGACTCTCCAATGAAAGTTCCAGTGGGTTTAGCTTTTGGACTCATGCTACTGAAGGTGGCAACTCGAAAGATGGTGGCAATCGACGGGGGAGCAATGAAAGTGAGCAGAGCAGGCGAAGTTCGGGAGGAGGTCAAGGTCAAGTAGAACCACCGACTGGTGCGAATGGATATAGGCATGTGGATGAAGAGCATGGTGGAGACAACGAGGACGATGATGATGAGGATGACGAGGGAGAAGACTATGAAGAGGAAGGGCGGGATAAATGGGTGGAGCTCTCCAAAGTCCAAGGCTCCCTAATCAATCGCCGTGCTTCCATCACACCCTTCATTGACGAGGACGGAAATCCCCATCATTTGCGCAGAGACGATGACTACGGTAGGACGTACTATCGTCCGGGACGACGTACCTTGAAGCGATGCATGGGTGCAGTCCTATTTGCAGTATTCATTACAGCACTGAGTTCTGCCATAATGGGGTTTACCGCTCAAAAGGAAAAGGACGGTGAACCACAAGTCAAGGGAACAAAGGGAGTACAACACAAGGACGACGACCCATCCCTGGAGGAATCCATTGAAACCATCGCACAGCATGGCCATTTTGCAACAGATGATTTAATCCAAATGGCCAAAAGCGTCAATGATCACTGCCATTCGGAACAATTAAAGACGGCACACGGTCGATGGGAATGCCAGCAGATTTGTCATGATCATTTTTGTTGCTTTGATTTAGATGATGGCAAGGACAAAGATGGCGAAGAGACGACGTACAATTGTCGGGCGGACGAAAGCAAATTATGTCTAGTATTCGCACAGTGCGAGGTGTTGGTATTGGATGACTTTGTAGCCACCGAGGGTGGTACTAGTGGGGGGTTCAACCAACAGGGACACGAGGGTGGCACAATCTACGGAGATAATACCACCCATGGCACCGCTCCTGAAGATTATAATACTGGGGAGAGCTTTGACGAAAAGGTATTGGAGGAGGATAATCTCGGATGGCAACAAATACGTCAAAAGTACATATCTGTGTACTGTCAAAAGTCACATGTTCAGTCAAAGGAGGGACGGAAGCAGTGTGAACAAGTATGCGAGCATCATTTTTGTTGCTTTGATACATCCAAGGGTGGGAATAATTGCTGGGATGATACGAGCATGACGTGTGATGTATACTCGGCTTGTTCGAATTTGATGGCGGATACTTTGTTTGATGAGAATATTAGTAATGCAGGTGATGTAGAAGATTTGGCTACTGCGCCTGATGTCAATAATGCTGATGGGGCATTACCTGGTGGTGGTGGGGGTGAAGGTGGGCTACTGCTTCCTCCGGGGAGTGATAACATTGTCATGCATAATAATGAACATCTCATGCCTCCCGACATGGAAATCCGCCCTCATCCACTGTTCGGGGGAGAGGGAGAGGGTAATGTCGATGACATGACTGATGATCCAATCGAGTACACGGCCCAGGAGTTGCATCAAATGATGGCAGATGCCAAGGAACGTTGTAGGGATTATCACACACCTACGGGCCGGTTGCAATGTGAAAGGATATGTGCGCCACACTTCTGTTGCTTTGACACTTCCGAAAGTGGATGTCGAGATAATCCTGCGAAGCTATGTGGTGTGTATGGCGTGTGTAAGGTCATCACCGGGTATTCTCCCGATTTTTTTGAAGATCACCAGGAAAAGAAACCTGCGCTAGTTGAATTCGTTTCGCCAGAACTTGAACACGCCAATGACGGCGACTCAGATAATGACAGTGCTACTATCAACTCTTTTCATGCTGACAATGCGATTGCTACTGTGCAAGAGAATGGCGAGGGCCAAGACAAAGAAACGAGCTCTGCAACTGCCGCCGTTGATCCTCCAACTGACAATGCTCCGCCCAAAAAGCCATTCAAGAAACCATGGGAGACGCTTCCTGCGACTCCTAATCCCACGCCAGGACCAACCGCCAAGCCAACTCCTGAGCCAACGCCAATACCAGTCACACCGGCGCCTACCCCAAAACCTGTACATCCGCCAACACCGCCTCCAATTGAACCTGCTGCTGAAACTGCCGCTTTTGCCAACATGCCCAAGCCGCCGCCCATCCGATGCATCCCCGAAGGAGACGATGAGATACACACGGAGGTTTACAGCGATGATTGGAATGATGACCGGTATGACCGATGCAAGCGATGGGAGAAGAAGCACGACATGACCATTAGCGAATATTGGGACTTACAGGGCATCGACTCAACATTAGAAAAGAACATTTTGGAAAATATGTTAATTATGGATCAAGGTAAGGACAACCTCTTGGAAGACTCTCTAGATGACCTAGATGACGAAAATATTGAAGACGAAGATGAACTAGAAGAGTTAGAGGAAGAGATGGAGGAAGAGGAGGAGCTCGAGGAAGAGGAAATAAATAGCCTGGACGAATTGGATGATGAAATACTTGAAGACGAAGAAGATGAACTGGAGGAAGATGACATGTTTGAGGATGTTGATGAGGATGAATATGAGGCGAATGAGTTTGTGAATAGACTGAGAAGATGGCTGTTTTGATGACAATGAAACTGGGTGCTTTTTACAGCCTATTGATTGATCTCTTTTGAGTAGATATAGTCAGTCAACTTAGAAAGGGGAAATCGATTGTGTAATCTTGAGCATGATAATATTCTTATGTAGAATTAAATTGTCCAAAATGGAAAATCAACATGGTTACTTATTTCTCATACACCCCCAATGAAAAACAGTTGAGCCTGCCGCCACTATACAAATCACTCAGAATACACTCTGTTCTCTCAGAGCAAATCCTCCAGCTGGCAAGGAGAACGGAGACCACAAGCGTGAATCCCTTCTGATACTTGAGTTGAACAACCTTGGATGATAACTCAACTCCGCTCCCCGCGTTCGAGTTGTACCACGAGAAGTACTTTGTATACATGCACCAGTATAGAGGCCAGAATTACTGACTAGATCTGCCAGACTCAGAACTAGTGCGGCACTAGAAAGGTGCGCACTAAGTGCCTAGTGCAAGTGAACCCTTAGTGTACGCCATTTTTTTTCATACTAGTGCACTGTACACTAAACACTGCACTAGCACTCTCAGTTTCCTAGTCAGTTCTTGGCTGCAATAGCTTTTGCACTAAGCGTAAGGTTTCCGGGCTCAGGCACTGCACTAGATCATTTAGTGCAGCATCTGGCCATCATATACCATGACAGACTATAGCTATGTGGAAAGTGGGATTGCATGCTTCGACGTTTGGCGCCGCATACAACACAACACCATGGCAATGGTTGGCAATGCATTAAACCGCGATTACAATGGCAGCATCACAGCCATATCATCCGGAGGCTGCCAAACTTGAAGCGGAAAAATCCAACTTTCGGTGGAAGTCCAGCCATTCTTTTAGATACAGAGACACTGTTTTGCTACCCCCTGAATATGATCCCCTTCCACAAATAATCGCAAAATTGCACCAAAACAACAACAGCAACTCTCCCAACTCCCGCAAGCCAGAAGCATTGAGGGGGACAAGGTAAGCACACCTGGATATTAATATGTGTCTACTACAAAGTGTCGCTGCTGCCCTGCTAACAATTGCCCCCCTTCAAATCATATCGTTTGGGCACAGTTCGCGAGGTAATGTTTCAAGCATTACCCCATACCTCATCAGGGCTCTACCTTCTGGGCACGGGTGCCTGGGCACTCCTGACGTCACAGGCAGTTGATGACGTCACAAGTCTGATCGGGATTTGAACCCTATCCCGTAACGTCAGTGTGACACGTCCTACCGTGACTTACTGGTTCTCTGAACCCGGGCAAAAACAAAGTATAAACTAAGTGGGATTGGCACGCCGCATTAGAACATTTGTTTTTCGGATAGTGTGCGTGGGTATCCCCACCTCCGGCGGGACCCAGCCCCCCAAATGGCATTTTACAGGTTTCGAGTGCAACCTGGCTCCCTTATTGATATGCAAAAATGTTGGTTCGAACCTTGGGAATTGAACCATGGACCCAATTGAAAATAGTTTGTTAAAAATTTGTGTCCGCTCACACCCCATGACCTCATACCACCAGAACACTGCCGACGAGGATCGAGGATAACACAGAAATTTGAAAGTCATAAACTAGTGTAACCCCCCTTGACGTCATCAAGTGCCTGTGACGTCAGGAGTGCCTAGACACCCGTGCCCAGAAGGTAGAATCCACCTCTTTAAATAGATAGTGCCATTTTGGTTACTACTACCTACGTTCACTTCGCTAAAATTTGCTATCGCCGATACGGGACGAGACAGGACGAGACACAACACACAACTCACAAAATATGTCGCCCGTCGCGTTAAAAAAATAGATAACAAAAACTTGGCGGGAGGCAAAATCAACGTAGGAATCATAGAACGAAAAGTGGCACAAGTAATCCTTGAAGCGTTATTTGAGACAACATGTGTGGATGCTTTATTCGAGTTAGAAATAGGTGTGCGTATAACTTGGCCTCCGGAGGACGAGAATCTTACCCAGAAATGATCTATCAAGATCTCGGGCAGTGCTTCCTTGCCTCCTAGACGCTTGTGCTTTAGAAATTAGGGACTATCCAAACGGCCACAACTAAGAACCGTCCTTCAAGCCCACCCCATTGTTTAATAAAAATGAATGAAATCAGCTGATTGCTTGCGGAGTAACTGGCGTCATATTCCATTCATTCTTTCATCCCACCAAAACCAGACTTAACTCAGAACCAGATCCCCTACTCTTTTGTCAGCTACAATAGGAGCTAGGTATGCTCCCCTTGCCAACTCAATCTCCTTCACCGGCTACACCGGGGGCTGACACCCCCCCCTCGCCAAATCCAGATCCATACGTTGATCCCACCAAAAGGTGTGTGGGCTGGTCCCTCTCGTCTCCTCCCCTCACCCGTGCAGAACTCGAAATAGGCCGGTCCACAAGATTGCCGTGGTGTGGTTCGGACAAACTTGCACGTAGTGCTCGATCGTATGCAACCCCACTTCCTCCAACACCAATGCTGCCGATGGGTACTCCCACAAAATATAGCTGACCACCATGTGGTCGGCTAGAGGTTCTAATCCCAAGACGACACACGATACTTCTCATGGGGTTGTAAGTTCCCTAGCTACTGAATGTCTTAATCCCAATGAAACCTTAAACGAGATATTATGATCTCACCAAGAGGCGCTCTCATCAGTCGGGCCACTCTACCACACCTAGGTAGAAGCGCCGAAGCGCCACCGCCTAGGCTTGCGATCATGCACCGCCCTTCCGGTAATTTGAGCTGTCTCGCTACTACTATGATGGAACCCACAAAGCTTGTAACTAACCCACTAGTAAATTAGGTCCCTGGGTGTCCTGTCCTCAGACGGCCGGATGGTTTTTAATATGGAATTCCCCAGTCTAAGCCCCCCAGAAGAAGCACCTGCGGTTGTTTGTTGTCCTACAAAGCAGGTTATCCTACGAAGCAGGATGCGGAACATGTTCTATGACAACAGAGTTACCCTTTCAAGGCTCTGGAATCCAGAGGGAATTGAACCAGGGACTTTCGCTAGAGATAACCGAAGTTCAACCAACTAGATCACCTGATTTATCATCAAAATATGTTTCTACCAATATCCGTGAGTACAGTTCCAACGCAGAACTTCTAAAACCTGTGAAGACATAAGACGTCAAAGTCAAAAATAATGCTTCAAATATTGGTTTTCCAAAAGGGATTATAGATGGTGAGATGTCCCCAAAATCATGATCTGGCACAAGAGTTGCAGAGGAGAATGTGGATACAGAGAAGCCAACTGACCAACTGGCTCTTTTCTCAAGACAGAACCTCCGGTTAAACAATCGAGGCGCCCTTCTTCAATGCGACGATCAACGTCTTTGTGTTTTACATCAACTAAGCCACCTTCTATTGCGAACGTCATCCAACTTTCTAATCCCATAATCATAATGTTGTTCGGGACACGCTAACAAACCCACTAACAAAAAAGTGTATCGATCGCCATTTACGCGTCACCTGAGCAGACGATCTGCCAAATCCGGCAGATCATCTGCTCAGGTGGTAGACGAATTAATGGTTTTGCTGGGAGCGC
>JALLAU010000837.1:0-12404 GCA_036939495.1 Thalassiosira hispida
TCCCTCCATATCTCACGGGTGTGCTTGCTTTGTCCATCGGGGGGGTGCCCGTATGATATCTTCCTGTGATGGTTTGACGAATACCAACCCTCCAAGTTCGCCGTTTCTTTTCAACGATCATAGGGGCTTGACCGCCGGTAAATCCCGTTCTTGTGGGACGGACGTAGACCTTGTTAAAATAGTAGAACCAATTTTCCCCAATCACACCTGCATTGAATTTATAGCAGATGGATGGGAGTTGTTGGAGCTGACGCCGCCTGTTTCCATCCATCATGGTGGCCGTGGTGGTATCACATGATGTCCTATGTATGCCTTGCCACAATAATGCGAATGAAGCGCTGGTTTCATCGTTCGATAGAGGAGGTCAAGGGCTGGTGACAAAACCACTGAGTACCAAGGACCTAACACCTCGTGTGGAGCCAACGGCCACCATGTTCATTTGTTGTCGTGCAAAAAAGAGGTCTGGGACAATTCACAAAGTGAGCCAACAACTTCCAAGGCCTCGTCTATCTCCTCCCTACAAGCTTTGTTGACACATAGACTTTTGATGCTGCAGCGCTTAAAAATAGCTTTCGCCACAGAGACCTTATACTCTAGTGTCAGCTCATTGTAACGTCCTAAAACAATCCGGCGCATATATGCGCCAGTAGATGCAAAGCTGTTATTGTGTGATACGTTATTTTTTTCGAATTTGATGCTACATAACCATATCCTCCATCTCGGCCTTTCACTGTTGAATATAATCTAAGCAGTGGAACTTGGTGCTAACAACAATAATGTTGTGCATGGTCCTTAACATGGTATGGTCATCTTTGTTCTCATTCTAGCAAATGTTTTACTAGGACAGTTTTCAAAGATTTATAGCAATAGAAGAAATTCGCACGTGCTAACACTCTCAAAAAGTTCTCCCAATCTGTGGAAACGGAAACCTGGAACCATAACACATCTTAGTTGCGAAAACAGAAAAGTAAAGAATGCTGCAATCATAGTTTATCTCTTGCAACACCCGTCAAAATCTACCAGACGAGGCTGCAATACCTTACCATCATCATAGTTACTGAGATCATCTACTTGTTCTAATGACAACATCTTCAGATCGTTCTAGGTAGATGAGTTGGGTACAGTCACCTCTTTCTTCGGTGTTTCTTTCCTAGACATGGAGGGTAGCAGAGACAACACAAAGATGTAAAATGAATGCAATTTAATGGCTATGGAAGTACTTTTGTGTGGCATTGTTAGCTGATGGCCAAAATAAGGAAACTTTGAATTTTAGAGTATCTACATCAATACTTGTGTCATTTTGCGCTTGTTTGCAAGTTTGGGCGGTTGCAATGAATGGCTTGATATATCTTATTGCCAGGCAGTTGGCAGTTGACAGTTGGCAGTTGGCAGTTATGATTGCACGTTTAATGTCAATGATGTCATGATTATGACATGTCTAAGCAGAAGTGAGGTGGTATGATGTGGGGATACCCCATGTAATCGGATAGGTAGACCAAGTTAAAACCACATAACTTCCACGATTTGTATTTGTACCCATGATGTGTACAACATCATTACTGGAGATGGAGAACTGAGCCCATCATAAAAAAATCAAAACCTATTACCATAGACTTATTCTCACATGATGCGAGGTTCATAGGGTGAAACAAGTCTGGCTCCTGTAAATATTGATGAAAATCCTGTCATAATTATGAGTATGATCAGGTTCTGCACATCATTCCTATATTCCTAGCATTACTAGCATCACGGTGCCCTTTGTTGCCCCCTTTGTTTATGACTAAGAAATCATTGTGATCGATGGTCGGCAGAAGAAGCACCTGTCTCGGTGGCAACTTTTGATGGATAAATTTCTTCCCAAGTCTTGCAAAATGGTGGTTGAGACGTGCAGGGATCCAAACGAACGGCACAAACACCACAATACAAATATAAATTCTAATATCACTCTGAAGCAACACATGTGCACTATTTTAATTGTGCTGCTCTATGGGGCTTGATGGGGCATTTGATGTATGTATGCAGCATTGGCGTAGGAGTAGACCCTCTATATCATGCTGCATGGCGATGGAGCTGCAAAATTACAAAGTTGCAAAGTGCTGTGGTTGAAAGGTACCTACCTACCTATGTTACACATTTAGTAGCCAACACAGAGGATCTCAACAGCATCTTCTTTGTATTTTCGTTTGACCTATGGTTAACCCTAAGAAAGCTCCAATTTTTAACGGAGGTTGGGCTGACTCGACTCAAATATGTACTGATTCCGTGGTAGACAATTCCGGAAAGATTCCTTGGCGTCTGTCCATCCTCTCGCAAGGCCAAAATCGTCACCTCTCGCTTTTTGAGCCACCGCGTTTTGCTCTGGAGACCGCCAATCTCAACGACGCTGTCTTTTGTTGATTTTCCAAGCATTGAATTAACACCATGTTCGCTGCAAGTGCTAGACGACTCGTTACTTTGGGTGAGTATGCCTTCTTTATTGCTAGGCGGGGGGGGAGGAGGGGTTGGCCATGATAGTCACGGATTTGGGGTGGTTGAAGACGGTTCCGTGGAAACGGTTCAAGTCATGGAGGTCGCGGTGCGTGCCGATGAAAATCAGATGAAAATGCGAGCGCCCTCTCGTCATCGGCTGGTATAATTGTACGCCCCTCGTGAGGAATGAATATCCATCTAGTGATGTTGTGATCGAAAGCTTGGGGGAGGTCTCGTGCCGATTTTAGCCGCGTCGACGGGTTCCTCCATTAATTATACTATCGACACATCAGCCGTGTGGAAAGTGATCAAAATTTGTCATTATTCCAACCATTCTTACACGCCATCTTGGGTGGAGTGGCGCAAAAAACAGTGGATTTGATTCGCTGGGGGAGATTTCGGGGCGTTTACGCGGCCATCTGACCGGTGATTGGCTCAGTTCATCATGTGGCTGAATGTTTTTGGGGTCATTTTCCCCACGCCAAATCAATGTCTTTATCAGCGTCATATCTAAACATTTTTGGATGCTTCTAACCTTTTCCCATCGCTTCATTCTTATTCAATTAACAGGCGGTGCCCGTTCCTTCAGTGGCACCGCTGCCATTTCTTCTGGAAGTGTTGGAAAGGTCACCCAGGTCATTGGTGCCGTTGTGGATGTTCAGGTTAGTTCAACTGTTTTGGAGGAGAAATTTAATGAGAATGATTGGGGGAAAGGGGGGGGTTATGTGGTATTTAATCTGTTGGAAGGTGGCGAATCTATTCATTTAGGGCTGGTCGAGTGAGCGCTCTCTGACGCTGAAAATTGACATCCCTGACTCTTCAATCAAGACCAATCTCTGGTAGAATGCCTGCTGAAATGAGGGGGAATTGATGCATTAGTACCCCTGTGGTTGAGATTACAGTTGAGATAACTGAAGGGGGGAGGGGGATTACATTGAACAAATGACCCTCAGATAAAAGTGAATCTGAGTCAAATCACGGAGTCACTTCTCTACCCAGGGAAATTGGAAAGCGAGGGAATGCGTTAGATGCGCGCCATTATGACAATTCCCCGAGTTGGAAAGTGAGGGGAATGAGTTCCTTATACCAATTTGCAGATGTTTTATTTTGAACGGAGGGGACAACCATTCGAACAATCTTCACATCACATGAACATAACTCACTCAATTACTTCCCATTCTCAAAACACAGTTCGATGGTAAGCTTCCCAAGATTCTCAACGCCCTCGAAGTCGAGAGCTCCGGCGACCGTCTCGTCCTCGAGGTTGCCCAGCACTTGGGAGAGAACACCGTCCGTACCATTGCCATGGAGTCCACCGACGGTCTTGTCCGTGGCCAGAAGTGTACCGACTCCGGCGAGCCCATCCAGGTCCCCGTCGGTCCTGAGACCCTCGGCCGTATCATCAACGTTATCGGTGAGCCCGTCGACGAGAAGGGACCCATCTTCACCGTGAAGGGAACCGAGAAGTACGCTCCTCTTCACAGGAGTGCTCCCACCTTCACGGAGCAGGGAAAGTCTCAGGAGATTTTGATCACTGGTATCAAGGTTGTTGATCTTCTTGCTCCTTACGCAAAGGGTGGTAAGATTGGTCTCTTTGGTGGAGCCGGTGTTGGTAAGACCGTTGTTATCATGGAGCTCATTAACAACATTGCCATGAACCACGGAGGGTACTCCGTCTTTGCCGGTGTTGGAGAGCGTACTCGCGAGGGTAACGATCTCTACCACGAGATGATTGAGGGTGGTGTCATCAAGATCGATGAGAAGACGGGATCTACCGAAGGATCCAAGGCCGCCCTTGTGTACGGGCAGATGAACGAGCCCCCAGGTGCCCGTGCCCGTGTCGCCCTTACGGGATTGGCCATTGCCGAGTACTTCCGTGACGAGGAGGGACAGGATGTGTTGCTCTTCGTTGACAACATTTTCCGTTTCACCCAGGCCGGTTCCGAGGTGTCTGCCCTTTTGGGACGTATCCCCTCCGCTGTCGGTTACCAGCCCACCCTTGCCACTGATATGGGTGCATTGCAGGAGCGTATTACCTCCACCTCCAAGGGATCCATTACCTCCGTCCAGGCCGTTTACGTGCCTGCTGATGATCTTACGGATCCTGCCCCCGCCACCACTTTCGCACACTTGGACGCCACCACCGTGCTTTCACGTGCCATTGCCGAGTTGGGTATCTACCCCGCTGTCGATCCCCTTGATTCCACCTCCCGTATGCTTGACCCCCGAGTTATCGGGATGAAGCACTACCAGGTCGCCCGTTCCACTCAGAAGCTCCTCCAGGATTACAAGGGATTGCAGGACATTATTGCTATTCTTGGTATGGATGAGTTGTCCGAGGATGATAAGTTGGTTGTGAGCCGTGCCCGTAAGGTCCAGAAGTTCATGAGTCAGCCCTTCCACGTCGCTGAGGTTTTCACCGGTACCCCCGGTAAGTTCGTCAGTCTTGAGGATTCCATCAATGGATTCGAAGCGATCATCAATGGAGAATACGATGACCTCCCAGAAGGTGCATTCTACATGGTGGGTGACATTGAGGATGTTAAGGCCAAGGCATCCACCATGGCTAAGTAAATTTGTTGTTCAAATTGGGGCAAGGGATTAGATGCGAATATAAAGAGAAAGAGGAGGATATGTTTCCTGTCATAAAAACACAGTGAACTTTCCCAGCATGTGTATTACTTTATGCACTCTAGAGTTGTTTACTTAGCTTGCACACTGCGGGCGATGGGTGTAGTGGAATCATAGTATTGTTTGGTAACTGGTAACCATACCTAATATATTTTACTATAGCAATACTATTGCTCACCGTTTTAAGACCTATCTCTTTTATCTTGCTAGGAAACACAGGCACTGCGCATGAACTGGCAAGAAACAAGCTGGCAGGCCAAACTGAATAGGTATGAGGATCTTTAATCTTGGAAGATGACTACTCTTATAAACCACACAATATCGTACATCGTACACATTGCAGTCATAACATCATTTTACTCTACTTCTCTTAATTCTTAATATGAATACAAAACATTATCTCATAGAACCCATCCTAAGATAATACACCCCCAGAATATTCTTTCGCATTGTCTCTCCCCCTGTACAAGTGACTGATTTTTTACTCTCCCTCCAAAGACGATGAGGAGAATAGTTCAAGATTTTCAGCAAATGCCAAAAGCACCTTGTGCTGTGACCAACGCAACAACGCCGCCAAGCTCATGGCATGGACAAACTCGGGAGAGTCCCAATCCTCTTCCGAATTGACCATCTCCGGCTCGGTGACTAAATTGAATGCCGCCTCCGTGGCTCGTTTGGCTATTGCACGCGCCACGAAGGGGGTGAGCATACCAGCACCACCACCAAACGCTTCCGCCTCTTCCTCATCAATCCCATCATGATCGTCGTCATCGAAGGAATGATCCAACAATGCCTGAGCAGCAGCTACCTCCACAAGGTCAAACGGTACCGACTGCGTATCCACCTCAAACCGCAATCCGTTCATCCATAACTCTGCCACATTCTCCACATGTTCCTCATCCACTACCTCTACCTCAGAGTTAACATCATACTCTGGCACAAACCCATAACTCGTCAAACACCTCCATGCAGGTCGTGCACTATCGCCATAATCAATTAATACCTCCTCGCCCTCCACCATATCCCTCACAGCTCGCACAACTAATTTCGCATTTTGCGAACAGCATAATTTTTCACTATTTTCAATACCAAAGTTTGCGTTGGCACTGCCTTCGCCTTGCATACGACTTGAGCCGTGATTGATAAAATCAAAGATGGGGGCTAGGATGCGTAATGGTGGTCCCCATTGTACTCCGCCTTCGGCGGTACGTTCTACGCGGCATGCCCTTGTTTGAACCTGATCCAATTGCGTTACAAAGTAATGATTAACAGGGACAGTCGAGATGGAAAGATTAGGGAAACAGAAAAATCGCTAAACAGGGGACTATTGACAAAGAATAAAAGAAAACAAGCTTACAATATCCAATGCATCATGGCACTTTCGTTGCAATGTATCCATATCCAACACAACGTCCACTGCTGACAAAACGTCCTCACTCAATTCCCCCTTCTCTCCATCCTTCTTATCCAAAGCCTGCTTTAGCTCCTCACTCAAATTCATGACTGCACTCGCCCTAGCAAAGTATGCCGAATCCACCCCCACATCCAACGCTGTACATTTGGATGTAGCGAGAACTTCCTCTCCCCAATGTACCGGAAGGGAGGCACGTAGTATATCCTTGTCGGGAAGCATGGATGACCATATCTCTCTTCCTTCCTTCAAATCATCATTGATATCCACTTCTCCCTCATGGTTAACTAACTCCATATCAACTAAAGAGGCTGCCAATCTAGAAGCCCAAGCCGAGGGATTGTACCGTTCATAATCAGTAATATCATTCTCATCATCCCCATTACTCTTCCCCTCATCAGTAACAAACCCCCCACTTAAATCTTCATCATCACTTCGTTCATACCATCGAGGAGGTTCATCATCACGAAAGCAACTTGATATAGGTATACTCAATATAGGATCCCCCTTCAGAATGGGTTTTGTCAAACATACACCCCGTTCTCCACCTGTGGATAGGTACAGGTTGTCGACTGGTTCGGCCTTGAATAAGCGACACATTTTCTCGAGGTTGTATGTTGACATGGCAGCATTGGGGGAGGAGATGGATGCTGGTCCTATCATGGGTGATCTGTCTCCTTTTTGTTGCGTCGAGCTGGGCGCCGCCACCGTAAAAGCGGCCTTGGCGAATTTTCCTACGAATGTTTTGATTGGCGCCATGATGATAAATCTCTTCTTTGTGTACACGCTTTTGAGTCTTCTTCTGTTTCTTTGGACCAATGCTTGGATTTCTCGGCTGATGTTATGGGTGTGATGGGGTGTGGGTGTGATGGGTGTGGGTGTGATGGGTGTTGGATTTGATGGATGCTTCACATCAGATGTCACTTGTTATTAACGCTGGCGGAATCCTCTGGGCGGCGTGAGATCTACTACAGTACCATACAGTACCATATCGTTCGAAGCTTTGAACTCTTCTCCCTTCTCTTCAATAAAACGTTTGTCCCAATTGATCCAAGTGAATTAGCGTGTGAAAGAACAATTGCAACTCCGTGTTAGTTGTTATCTTGCAATTTGCGAGAGTGAGATGTGGAATGTGGACGATGAGCGAAGCCATAATCGAATCTTCCACTGCAAGATAGGGGTGGTACGTAGGAACTAATTCGATCTATGTAGATGACGTGCGTGAGGCGGCGCGGCGGCGGCACGCGGCACCTTGGCGACACATCCACTTCCAGGCAATGACGATCGCGCCGCTGACTTCCATCTCCGACCTCGAACGAACCTGCTATCGTACTGGGCTGAATGAGGTCCACACGACATCGTTTACGCTAATCGCCATCACAGCAACTCCTTCTGTCTGGGCCCGGCGGCATATCTAATATCGAGGATTATGCAGGCTGCGAACACAATGGTCGCAAGGACTGAATACTTGACACATATTGGGTAGAAATCTTCCAAGTTGTCATCAGCTAAAAGATTTGGAAGCGGTTAATAGAGGTATGAACAATATTCTTCACAAGTAACATGGTGTTCGTTTAAACGAGCACCCCAGCGATCAAGGTGAGAACAAAATGAGCTAGAGTCAATGTCATTCGATATTTGTGGCGTGAGCTTGAATCTAGGAAAGGGTATCGTACCAAGTTGCTAGTGATTTCTTTGATACAGTTCTATCAGCACGAAAATTGAGCTCTCTGAGAACCATACCTTAGGTCGTTCACCTGGTGCTGCCAATTCATTGTTGACAGCTGCCAGCCTGGCAGCTTTAATTGAATGCTACAAATAATGCTCATCGCCCAGAGTTGCTAAAAAGTCTGTCTTTGTGGCTTGAGTCAGGCTCTTGGCTGGACGACCAAGGCAACTATCAACCGGCTGAAAATCCCATTGTGCCGTTGATAATGCCATTTCCCAACTGCACCTCCATTCAGAATTTCAATCTTCCTTCCCAAAAGCCTACAGACATGTGCGAAACTCATCAAGAACAAGTCAAAGTGCGAATTTGATGGGTTTCGTGACCATCTGATGGTAAAGTTTTGCAGCTTCTGATAGATTTTGCCGAGTATTGCAAGTGCGACAATTATTGATGCATGCTTTGAGTTGGAGTTGGTGCAAGTGTTGGAACCGAGGAGTCCAAAAGGTGGTGTATTTATGTACTCTCCTTTTGTTTGTCATAGATGACATAATATGTTCGTGTTAAGTATTTTCTGCGCAGATTGGTAGAAAGATTGGAAAGTAGTAGTATTTCTTTGAAACACGGTGTTTGCTGGAGGGTTATTAGTATGGATCTGGAGGACAAAGCTGACTTTAGAGATTGCAACGACAAAATTGTCACAATTCTGGCTTTGTTGAACTAAGAAGAGTACACCACATACTCAAAGCAGATAGAGGGCAACTTTCACTACTTGGTAACTGACAACCTGACTGTGCATGAACCACATCCAGCGAGCCTAGGGCTCAATGATGATTTTGATGAGACAATCAGATTTCGTTTCCACACTTTTTTGCGCCTATCTTCAACAGTTGAGTTTGACTGAATGACAAACGAGCACATGCCTGTCCGACAAATTCAAATCTGCAAGATTGTAGCGGACACATCAGACTAAGTTATTTGATATGTTTTGAATTCATTGCGGATAGATCAAAGGCAGTAGATACTGTGTAGATGGCTTGGTGCGCATGACGAGCAAGAACATATGAGCATTTCCAAGAGACTGAAGCAATGTCTTTCACAGCTTGAGCCATTGTGCTTGCTGCTTTACCAGGTGTGGAAGATATGATTGTAGTATCTATCAAATTCACCAAATAACGATGTAGACTTATGTTACTAGAAATTGCCAATTGTATTGAGAATTACATTTACATACCTACTCATGATCCAAGCTACAAGTCAGAAGCTAGCAGCGCGCGGCTGGTGTCAAAAGGGAAGAGGGAAACATCGTTTGCGACCAGACACAAGCGTCAATATTGATTGTATCCTCCTCGCGATTTCTAAAAAAATTGACTTTGTTTTTGTTTCCACGATCAAGGCTTAGAACGTTATATAATGGCATGTCAATACTCTTAACAAGTTGTACCAATTTGTCCAAAAGCGAAACACGAACACATTTCAGCTCATAAAGACAGAAGTGCTGCTCAATGCAACCATTGTTTCTCTTGAAATTCTCGGCGAAATCGATCAGAAGCTGCAATACTTTACCATCATGGTCACTAAATCGATCAAATTCGAATATCAGTCTCTTCAGGTTTGCCTTGTTCTTGATGAGTTTCGTAAATGCCTGTAGGCTTTCTCTTTCTCCCCAGATTTGTCGAGGCAAACGCATCGTCATAGTATGCACATAGTGGCAATTGGAAAACAATGCTATCAATGGGGCAATGGGCTGTAACTCAGGTTCTGCCTGTCCACCCAACGGACCTGAATCGAGGCATAATTTCAATTTTCGCAACCCTGACCAATGATCATTGCCAACATTTGACTGATGGCTCGCAGCTTTCAACAATGAAGTAGTAACAGGAGAAAGTTGGATATCAATTTCCAGAGAATTCAAATTTCTTGCAGATAAAACGGCAGCAAAGAATTCAGTAGAAATCTTGTGCCCATTCATGTAGCCTCTATCACTGGGAAGACCACCCATTTCGACTCTCACTGCATTTAGCTCATTTTTTCTCATCAAAATTGCAGGTGCAAGTGCTCGCATTGATGCAACACTATAACATTTCCCTGATCTATTCGCTCGGTAATCATCAACATCGCCCTTATTAATCACTTCCAATTCTTTCAGCTTCCGAGCAAAGCAGTGCAAGGATGATCACAAGTTCTGTGGCCGCAAGAGAATTACGACTGATGGGGGCAAAACGAAAGAAGTACCGATTTCAAAACATTTTTGGGCTAATTTTTACTGACACCTAAATCTTATCAACATCGTCTCTAGCGTCTTCCAAGCACAAGCATGATTGTAGCACCATGGACATCTTCTATTGATAGTCGCTCAGCCAATTCGTCCTTTCTTCCCCTTTTAGGGTGCGGACATACTTCCAGCCGATGCTAATGGGAAATTTCCTTTTTTTGACCAATGAATGGTTGAGTGGTTGAGTGTTGAAGGTCACGTTGGAAGGAGAGGTCTCGTTGCAGGAGAAAGTGAAAGACCCTTGATTGGAACCAAGATACGTCTTGCTTCATTTTCGCCATTAAAAGCTATTTAAGAACTGGGAAGCGGACGAGTGGACATACTTGAGTATGAGAGCTCTGGTACGGCTGGAAGGAATCATACAAGCGAAACTTGGGCCAAAGACCAATTCACCAGCTTTGCCAGCATGTATTACAGTTTGGCCGACGGTTCTGACGAAGAGCAAGTCGGAAATCACATTCTGGAACTAGAAGTTTGGTTCGGTGCCTTCTACCTTCTCGGGCCAAAACACTTTTGTAGAAAGAGTTGGCATTGCTTCCATTTGCTCCACTGTATCCATTTTGGAGTACATGATGTAAAGTTTGGGCACACCTGCCCGATTCATACAAGAATTATAATATCTGGACAAAACATAATGGCCGGTTGTCAGCATGCAATGTGTTGACAGCATAATATGGAGCTTGAAATGCGAACTCATTGTGTTCTTGCAAAACGACTCAAGAAAGGAATGTGTCTATCTTTTCACGTTCAACTTCCCACCGATGTAAGCACGCTCATTCAAACTATCGCGCTGTGGCATAATTCTAGATACACAGTGGCGAAGTTTGTCGTCTGAACTTCGTCAATTATTCAGTAGCTCGGTTCAAGAGGATGCTACTCTCGTGAGTGTCGCATACAACGAAATGAAAGATAAGAGTGATGCATAAGATAACATTGATCTGATTTACATCAAGGTACCAAATAATGTACTCAAGAACCTCGCCGATGAGGGATAGGTCCAACTATGTACCAGTGACCCCACCCCAGCCAACATCGCCAATTCACGTTCAAACGAGCTATTTGCCAACACTTCATTTGAGTCACTACAGTGGAGTACCTAGACTTGCCCCACCCTACTCGGCTTGCCCCACCCCCCTGGCAGATGAGCCTTGCTTTGAGAGTTGCCCCACCTTAGCTCGTTTTTTTTCAGAGCAACTACTAGTAGAACTAAAGAAATTTGTGAATTGCCCCACCCCCAAACGCGAGCCTTGGCCTGAGCATTGCCCCTCAGGGGTGGGGCAAGTTGAGGTACTCCACTGTAGTGGTTGCAAACTTCTTCATTTTGAGAATGGGTCCAAAGTTTGGCATGAAACTTGAGATGTGAGCCTATACTTTATAATAAACCCAAGCATTGAAAATTCAAGATTTCTACTGTCGCCATGTACAAAATGGCAATAAATGCACCTCGGAGAGATTATGTGTATGCAGGACTGTGCATTAAGTTTAATTCAAGCAAAAAGGAATGATAATACAGCCCTCCTAGCAATCCACTGTATCATTTATATATCAATATTGTAAGCTGCGGACAGCCCATCATGTGAATCTCTCCTTCCAACTGTATCATCGCCTTCATTGAATGACAAGATCAATCCCCGTCTGATCCGAGACACACCAGTTGCATTCCTTCCTTAGCATGTTGTGCTTGAATTCTGACAAACGGATACGCATTCAATTCCGATATTGACCGTCTAACTGGGACTCCCGGCTAGTGTCCTGTACGATTGAAGTATATAAGGTCTGGATTGCAAGGAACGTTTGTGTCAGACTGTTTTACCCTGACATACTCATGACAGCTTATTGTAATCAAAAAGCCCGTCCCATAAGGAAAAGTAATATACCAATGTAACGCAATTGTCATAGCATGACCATTCACCGTATCCCAGGGTAGGCCTTTGATACAACCTATGCAAAGG
>JALLAU010000838.1:0-12420 GCA_036939495.1 Thalassiosira hispida
TGGCCGCATAAACGTAATCACACGTTGACCATGGGAGCCTTCATCTTTGTCTCTCTGTAGCGTCTGTGTCACTACTTCTGTACTAACCGGAGGTCATTCAACCGGAGAGGGTAAAGATGACGGTGGCGGGGCAGTGCATCTGTTTGGTAACAATGCCGTAGCAGTCATTGGGGCTTGATCCAGTAGAAATGATCACTGCTTGCCACTTGTAATGGATACATCACCCGTTTCACTCGATGTGCTGGATGGAAGCTCAAGTCTGGCCAATCTTTGGATCAGGTTTTAGATGGAGGTACATTTGATGTGGCTAGTGGAGGGACAGTCCAAAAGTAAGAACTGCTAACAGAAATAATGGCAAAGGAATGAAATTGTCATAAACAAGAGGAATTGTGGATAACTGTTGTGCCATTGGTGGTACCAAGGCCCAATGCCTGCTAGCAAATGTTGATGAGACATTAGAAACCAAGAATTCTTCCAATCCTTGTAGACTCTAATGCTCTATGCCCCCCACTGTAAATAGAGTAATAAGGGAAATTATCAATTTAAAGTGAGAGCATTGGATAATGCTCTCGGACATCTATTTTGGCGTGCCATATTGTGATCACTATCTCTGTACGATAGGAATCAGTATGGTACTCTCTAAATACAGCCTAGCTCAGTCTATTCTGATCTAGCTCTGTCTATTTACAACGTGACTGGGGGCACCTTCTCGGGGAAGCATCCTAACCAGTCAAACGTACTGCAAGGCTGCAGTACGGCAGTCCCTAGGGCTACTGCCTAGGACTACTAGGACATGCATCACTCGACTTGCCTGCACGTCATCCCCCAACTTGTCAAGTGCTAGGGACCACAAATCATCAATCTTGAGGGTGAGTTCCTCCAGTTCTGCCGCGTTTGACGTGGGCGGGTAGTCTTGGATGAATGCCACTGCTTCGGATAGCAAATCATGGCGTTGAAGGTCACGCCCCTCGTCGAAATTTCCAATATTGGCCTTGACCTCGGCTATGACAATAAGTGCCTCGTTTATGGCATTCATCATGAGTAACAAATGGCAGGCAAGGTGCTCAACCACACGCACTCCCTCGCTGGGGGCCACCTTCACAATTAAATCCAACAAACCATGGAGGTCCTCCACTGCACGCCGAGTTACCTCGATGACTACCCCATTCGCCGCTGCCGTGTCCACCGCGTCCTCGAGGTTTAACGGGGCACGGGGGAACGTCAATTCCCAGAGTTGGTGAGTACTCGAGTGTATCACCCTCCATCACATGGTACAGTATGAAGTCATTGGTGTCCTCCTCGCTGGAAACGCTGCCTTTCTTGAGCTCCACGTCCTCATCATCCTCCTAGATCAACAGCCGTGCAGCCTCCGCCTCCACAAAATCAGACTTGTACTTGATGAACCGCCCACCCAATCTAGCATGGTAGCAGTATCCCGCTTGACGGCATCCTCATACTAAGCAGCTATTAGCACTTCCATGGAGCCAAGATGGCTGAGGCTCTGTGAACACGTTATGCATGCCTATGAGGTCCTTGGCTGGGATGTGGAAGGCCGAAAGGTTAATCGGCACATGCTTTTTCTTGGAGCTCGAGGTGAGATGATTCAAACACCCCTTCTTATCTTTTACTTTTATCCTGAGTCCCACAAAAATCCGCCGCTTGTGATCCCCGATCAAAGTAACCCCCCCCCCCCGTTGCCTCAACCAACTTCAAAGGCACCATCATGTCCTTACCATGTGCCCATATAAACACAACCCCCCCTCCCCAGCAATACCTGCCGTATGGGAAGCGCTATCAGCAATCGGCGCCGACAGCCTATGTGATGACGCCATCGATTCCCCGCTTGTGCCCCGGTATGGCGACGCCGACGAAGGAAGGCACCCCCGAATGTTGGAGCAGAAGCCATAGAAGACGGTGTTGAAACATCAGCTCATGGCATCCTAGAAGGGAGGATGCAAGCCAGGAGAGTGATGTCTGAGACACCAAGCGAGGAGGATGAGCTCGTCGGCCGCGGAGCGGTAACGAGAACGCTCGCGGCAAGAAGAAGACATACTTACCACTCCCCAACAAACAACCAGCAGATAATCAAACGGCAATTGGCCTAACCATACCAAACTTGGGAGGAGGGAAAAAGGTGAGGTCACAATGAAAAGGCTCAGCTGTTGTTCAACACAAGCCGCTCAACTCACTGCCTCGACTTTAGCCAAAAAACGCTCAACTCGATGGGGAGTGAGAGTGAGCTTTGACTGGGGCATTTCTTGAGGATGAATTCTCAGGGGTGGATCGGTGCGTATGTGCGTGAGCTCGGGTTTGATGGATCTTGGGTTCAAGCATCCAATGATATATCTAATCCTTTATAAGGAGATATACCCAAGAGATCTTGTTCCTACTTCCCGCCTAAAATAGTCCCTGGATAGAGAGTGGAAAGCACACTCCAATTTCCCTGACGTGTCTTGACCTTGTCACCAGCCTTCTGGTGCTGCATAGATACCATCTTAACTTGAGTGTCCGGGTAGACCACCCATCACGTGATCACGCTGAGGACCACAATATCGTAAGAGTGGCGGATCCACCCAGCCAACAGGAGCACCATGATCCCTGCCGATCGCCGTCGGCGAGGAGGGACCCAAACAACAATCCACTGGCGCCATTGGACGGCGGGGGAGCCTTTCTATTAGGGATACGCTCATGGCGTCCGGAAGGGCATTGCATCAAAGATAAGAGTAGCCAAGGCGCGAGATGCGATCGATCGCATCGCTCTTCATCTTCATTTGCGGCTAACGTGTCTCGTCACGGCCGCAAATGGAGAGAGATAGCCACAATAATATATAGATGCATTCTAATGATAGTAAAGAGCAATCACCTAGCTCATTGTGTATTAATATTTAGATTATCCTAGTTTTTATCTATTATAATTTTGCATAGTAGTAGTAGGTAATGTCGATTATGACATAAAATGCGCCGCGGCCCGCATGCTGTTTTGATAGCCCCCCCTTGTTCCCCGAACGTGCGAGGTCATGGGCTATCGACAGAGTGCCCTAATTCACCATGGCGGACGCCTATTCCCTGTGGTATGGAGGCCGGGGGAGGCCGCGGCGGCGACCATCAACTTTTCCGCCATGTGGTCGTTGGTGGTTGTTAGGCTTCCCGTCGTGTGGCTGCACATGATTCAAGTAAATGAGGCCTACACTAAGTATGTCCGTTCAAGTATGCTGAATACAATTGTTTAGCTATGAGAGATTTTCCAAAAATACTTCAATTAATTTCAAGTATTTTCCATTTTAATAAGTATGCTTAATACAAACTTATTAAATAGAGCCCTATATATGCATGGCAAGCAAAGAACAAGCAAACGATTTCACTACATTTCTAATGCCTCAATGTTGTGGACGTTTATTTGACACGGTAGAAGTTTTGGACAGAAGTTGCTCATTCTCCTTTCAAGCGCTGCTCGTTTTTCAGTCTGAGGCTTATATTTTCCTCCTTCAGTTTTTCCATTGAGCATTATCGGCTTCCAGCGCTGCTATCTTTCCCCCGAGCTCTTTCACTTTTGATTCTGGCGACAGAAAAATATGGCTATGGCTTAGGATCATTAATAAAATGATCAATGAAGTTCCCACCTGACTTAATAATTTGAACCAAGGTCAGGGAGCAAGTAAATCTTACAGGCAAATTCCGCAAGACCATTATAGATAAGCGATAGAAGGACTTCAAAAAACTTGTCATAGCTCGTCCTCCTAGTATCTAGTATCCTCGAGTAATAGATCAATATTAGCAGGTAGAGTTCAGCAAGCTTCGTAGAAGAACTCACGAGGGCAGGCTCTAGGCAACATGCAACTCAACCTGTTCTTTGAGTGTTTGGTACCGGTTATATCATTGGACCTGTAATCTCTCCTCAACTATAAACACTCATTCATTATAGTATTGCCTCGATGGTTGGTTGAGCTCTATTTGTTTCACTAATATTTTATTCCACAGTGGCATCAACAGAAAAGCCTATAAGAACCCCGAAGACATGATCATCACCTAAACACTTCTTGACCCCAACACGTCTCTCTTGCTCCTATTATTGAAAATATGGCATCCTCCATCACTGTGGGCCCAGCCACATTCACTGCCAATGATAAGGATGATAAAGATGATAAACAAAAGTAGTTATGATGATGTTAGATACTCTTTGCCCAAAATCAAATTATGTTTTTATTTGTTACTTATTCTATTAGAGGTAATGCAGAACTTTTGAACATCAGCTGCTGTTTGTCCTTCAATTTCTGCATTGGTTCCAATACTGCAATAGTATGTGGATGAAAAACTGAAGTTACTTCTATCAAATAGATACCTGAAGAACTGTGGAGTGTGTGGAGAGCAAGCTGGTTCATCAGGGTTGACTTTAGCGTAGGCGTAGGTAGGTAGGTAGGTAGGTAGGGAGAATAGAAGGGGAAGCCATGGGTCGGACTTACAAATGGGAGTCCATACACATACAACCACCCGGATACATGGGAAAACAACCGTTGGTGCTCTTCTACGCAACTGGAGAGCGAAGAAGCAAATTTGAAATCCTACGTAAGAACTCTATCAAATAACCCGCCATTTTTGACATTGAGCCACCCAAAACCACTGACCCAACTAACCACTGCGACCCGGTACCAGGCCGGGAGAATAGAAGGGGAAGCCATGCCATGGGTCGGACTTACAAATGGGAGTCCATACGATACATGGGAAAACAACCGTTGGTGGTCCTCGTAGTAGACTCACGTAGAATTTGTACCAAATTTCATTTGAATTCGCCGCGCCATCCCGCAAATAAGTCTCACCCTGGTGCACAGACGAATAGCAAAGCGGGTACGTATAATTCTGCCATATCTACAAATAATATTCAATAGAACCAAAAGATGGAAGACGCAAGAGATGTGCCCCCAGTGGCAGAAAGAGTAGAGGGCGATGACGCCCCCGCGGCGCCGGCGGCAGAGACGGCCATGGACGCCGAGCCGACAGTGGCTGAAAACGACAACGGCGCCGAGCCGGCCAGAAACGCAGCCGATGAGGAGGAAGAAGAGGTTGTCGTTGAAGAGGCCGAGGCGCCTCCTCCTCGTCTCATGATTACCAAAATGGTAAGCTGACTTCTGAATTTTGCCGTGTTTGTCATTGTGCCTGCTTTATATTTTCATTTTGGCCCATGCTTATCACACACATCACTAACACCACGCCCTCAAACATATTCGCAACAGGTCCTAGAAAACTTCAAATCCTACGCAGGCAAAAAGACCATCGGACCCTTCCACAAATGCTTCTCCGCCGTAGTCGGTCCCAACGGATCCGGTAAATCCAACGTCATTGATGCCATGCTCTTTGTATTCGGCAAACGCGCCAAGAAATTGCGGTTGAATAAAGTGTCCGAATTGATTCACAGCAGTGATGCCTTCAAGGATAGTCCACTTCAATATGCCAAGGTCAGCGTCTACTTTAACGAGATTCTTGATACGGGCGATGGTGATGATGATTATGAAATTGTCGAGGGGAGCGAGTCGGTCGTTTCCCGCGTGGCCCGTCGCGACAATTCGAGTCAATATCAAATCAATGGACGGAATGCCACCTTCAAAAAGGTTGCCGAATTCCTGGGATCCAAGGGCATTGATCTCGACAACAATCGCTTCCTAATTTTGCAGGGGGAGGTCGAAATGATCAGTATGATGCCCCCGAAAGGCAAGAACGAGAACGACGAGGGATTGTTGGAATATTTGGAGGATATTATTGGCTCCAATAAATATGTCGAGCAGGCCAACCTTGCCGCCGAGAAGGTGGAGCAGCTTACGGAATTGCGTCAGGAGAAGTTGAATCGCGTCAAGGCTGCCGAGAAGGAGAAGGATGGATTGGCTGGTGCCAAGGCCGAGGCCGAGTCGCTCGTGGGCAAGGATCGCGAGATTCGACGTAAGAAGAATGTCTTGTTTCAGATCCATTCCATGCATGCCCGACACGAGGGCGAGGGGGCCGTGGAACAGCGCGAGGGACTTGTGGAGCAGTTGGGGGCGGAGCGATCCAAGCTCACCGAGGCGGATGAACGCGTGTCCGAGATTGAGAATGGCATGACGGGTCAGAAGAAGGAGTATGATGCTGTCTATGCCGAGCTTGCGGAGACGAAGGAGGCGTATACTTCGTATGAACGTCAGGATATTCAAATGAAGGAGAATATCAAGCATGAGAAGAGTACCATTAAAAAATTGGAGGGGAAGGTTGTTGCGGAGACGAAGAAGATGGAGGATGCCCAGACTGCATTGGAGGAGGCTACTGAAAGTATTCCAACACTTGAAGAACGTATCGAGGAATGTGATGAGCACAAGGCCACTGAGGATTCAAAGTTGGAAGTCATATTTGAAGAGACTAAGGGAATTACTGAACAGCTGCGTCTCGAGCTCGAGGAAAAGACACAAGAGTTGGCACCCCTCCAGCAAGAACGTACCGTATACCAAAATTCGTTGGACACTGCCCAAATGGAGGTGAATCTACTCGAGGACACGGTATCACGTGCACTCGAACAGCTCGAGGGTGCCGAGAAGGAATTATCCTCGTTGGATAGCAAGAAATCTGCCAAGAAGAAGGAATTGAAGGAGTGTGAACAGGAGTTGAGTACGAGTAAGGAACGTGTGGGCGAGGCAGAGGGGGAGTTGAAGGACTTGGGTTTGAAGGAGAGTTCGTTGGCCAAGAAGAGTACCGAGCTAGTGGTGAGTATCTAGTGTTGTGCCTTACTTTCTGAATCATGAGTCAAATCACCTAACCCATATGATGTGTCTCTTTCCAATCACGTTGTATTACAGACTCAGGTAGAGATAGCCAGAGCATCCATGCAATCCACCACAGGCCGGTCCCGCGTCGCATCTGCCATCCTCAAGGCATCCAAAAAGAACGGGGAGCTTGCCAACTGTGGCGTCATGGGCCGCCTCGGCGACCTCGCCACGATTGAAGAAAAGTATGACGTTGCCGTCTCAACGGCATGTGGTATGCTCGACCACATTGTCGTCCAAACCACGGCCGGTACGCAAAAATGCCTCGAGTTTTTGAGGAAGCATAATTTGGGACGTGCGAGCTTCGTCCCGTTGGATAAGATGAAGAAGGGCGCGCATGACCGTGCTGTGGAGACGCCCGAGGGTGCCCCTAGGTTGTTTGATCTTATCAATCCTGGGCATATCTCCATCACGCCTGCGCTCTTTTTGGCTGTGGGGAATACGTTGGTCGCTCCCGATTTGGAAACGGCCACGAGGTGGGCGTATGACTTTGGAAAACGTTGGAGGGTCGTGACAGTGGATGGAAAGCTTATTGAAACTTCTGGTACCATGTCGGGTGGCGGCAAGAATGTCCAGAAGGGCAAGATGAAGTTATCGGTAAGTGCCCATAGTTTCTTACAGAACACTTTTCATTTGTGACGAGACTGCTCTTTTACTAACTTGTGTCGATGATTCATTTCGGTACGATTGTTTATGCAGAATGGTAAAAAGGGCGCCCCCAAAGTGAATCCCATGTCAGACTCTTCTTCGCCAGAGGATTTGAAAAAGCTGGAGGAACATGCCAATGCAGCCCAGGACGAGCTCAAGGCGTGTCGGGCACAACGTCGAGAGCTGTCCGACGAGATTCGTTCTCTCAACAAGCGCATCAAGTCCCTTTCCGTCAAGCTACCCAAACTTCAAATGGAAATCGAGGGCTTTGATACCACTAGAGAGGAACTCACGAAGCAGCTACCCTCTCTACGCGAGCAAAGCACTTTGTCCAAGTCGGACGAGAAGAAGAAGGAGGAGCTTCTCGAAAAGGTGGAACAATGCAAGCAAGAGATGGCGGATTGCGTCGAGGCAACAACCAAACTCGAGAAAGAAGTTGCCAAGATCCAAAAGAGCATCATAAATGCCGGCGGGGCCAAGCTTAAGAATCAGCAAAAGGCCTGCGACAAGGCCAAGAAGGACCTGAACGAAGCGAACAAGGAGCTTAATTCCGCCAAGAGCACCATTTCCACCTCCAAGAAGACCATCAAGAAGGCCGAACGGGTGAAGGAAACTGCTGAGGCGGACCTTCAGCAAAGCAAGGAGGCATTGGATCAGATGCAAGAGGAACACCAAGAGCTTGAGAATGGAGCCAAGGAGGTCATGGAAGCGTACGAGCAGGTGAAGAAGGACGAGGCCGAGAAGCGTAAGGCCCTTGAAGGTGTTTCGAAGGAGTGCGAGAAGCTCAAGCAGGCTCAACAAAAGCTCAAGTGCGCCGAGGTTGAGCTTTCGGCCAAGATTGAAACACTTGATAAGCAGATCAAGGATACAGATAAGAAGGTCAATCACTGGAGGAAGGAAATTGAACAGCTCCGCAGGTTGGAGAAGCAAGAGGAGGTTGACTATGATTTCAGTGATGATGAGGTGAGTATCATGTGTTTAGCTGTCCCTGCCATCACATTTCGCTCTGTAGCTCATTTCCTTACATCCCCGGGCTTCACAGGACGAGGATGAAGACGCCGACGAGAAGATGCAAGACGAAGCGAAGGGGCCTGACGTCGAAGAAGATGATGCCATGGACGATGATAATGAGGATGTTGAGGTCCCTCAAGAACCCAAAGAAGACGCCAAAGTCAAGAAGGGTGCTGACTCTTCCTCTCTACCTAAACTTGCAGATGCATCCCTGGAGCAGTACAGCACGAACTCTATCAAAAATGACATTTCTGTGCTTGAGAAGGAGAGGGATACTCTCGCCAAGAATGCAAACATGGGAGCTATATCAGAATACAGGAAAAAGGAGGCTGATTATTTGTCACGGTATGTGTGCTTGATTGATCTCTATTAGAAGCCTCTCACCTGAACCACCATCATCATTTGCCTCACTTTTGATTTTCCTTTTCTTTGAAGTGTGACTGACCTCGACCAAATCACATCTGAGCGCAATGAAGCGAGGAAAGAACACGAGGATCTTCGCAGACAGCGACTTGAAAAGTTCATGGACGGCTTCTCACATATCACCCTCAAACTGAAAGAGATGTACCAAATGATCACCCTTGGAGGTGATGCCGAGTTAGAGCTTGTGGATTCATTGGATCCCTTTTCCGAAGGCATTGTCTTCTCTGTCCGACCGCCCAAAAAGTCCTGGAAGAATATCGCCAATCTTTCTGGTGGCGAAAAGACCCTTTCTTCGCTTGCGCTGGTATTTGCCCTGCACCACTACAAGCCCACTCCTCTTTATGTGATGGACGAGATTGATGCAGCCTTGGACTTCAAAAATGTGTCGATTGTGGCACATTACATAAAGGAGCGCACGAAGAATGCACAGTTCATCATCATTTCGCTCCGAAACAATATGTTTGAACTTGCCGACAGGTTGGTTGGTATTTACAAGACGAACAACTGCACTAAGAGTGTGACCATTAATCCTCGGCTGTACAGTAGGCAAGGAAAAGAGAGTGATCAGGGTGGTTCCTCAACACCATTCAAAGACAGGACTAACGCTGACTCAGCGCAAGCATAGGAGGTTCTGCTGTTGGTAGACACAGATGTGGTAGAGCATTAGGCATCTTTTATTCCCATATTTATTAAATACTTTTACTTTTGTCCCCCCCCCCCAGATCGCTAGAGATCGCTGCTGCATTATTTATTGCAGCTTGAAACAATATATTCAATATATTAATCATGACTCACCACTCAGTCATCATGATACAATACACAGTGAACATCTCCTACATGGTTCAACCGAAATGAAAGTGTTTAGGTGATGATCATTGATCATGCCTTCAGGCTTTTCTCTTAAATACACTGTGGAATACAGTATTTGTGAAAAAAATAGAGCTCCACGATCAAGCAATACTACAATGAATGATTGTATAGTCGAGGAGAGATTACGGTTCCAATAACCGTTACCAAACGCTCAACCTCATGGGATCTTCTACAAATCTTGCTGAGCTGTAACTGCTAATATTGATCTATCAGTCGAGGACACTAGACACCAGGAGCGAGTTTTTTGAAGTCCTACTTGTGATTTTTGCCAAAATGGCCTTGCAGAATTCGCCTGTAAAAATCAATTGCTCTTCCGTCTCGGTCCAAATAAAAAGTTGGTCGGGAACTTCATTTATCTTCATCTTGCATTAATGATCTGAAGCGCCGATTATTTCCCCCCCTTTTCCACTTGCGACCTGCTTTTTCCATCTTGATCTACATCTTAATCCCAAGTGATTGAGGTCATCCCTGAATATGTTTCTGTCTCTGAAGGAACAATTATTGTACATGTTCTTAATGATCTGAAGCGACGATTCTTTCCCCCACTCTTCCACTTGTGATCTGTCTTTTTCCAACTTAATCTGCATAGGCGTAGAGGAGATGTGGGAAACTAACATTGTCGTCAATAATTTCCTGAGCAAGTCTTGGGATGTGAGGAGATAGAATATAGAATCTTCTCGAAATGTGGCCAAAGATACTTACTCTCGCCTTCCTTCATCCTCAACCCAGTCTTCGTCATCTAGTTCCAGAGGAAGGACAATTTCTAGGAGAGATTCGACTACAGGGAAATCGAACATATCCTCGGTGCAAGGGGACATATTCAATAAATCTGACATTTCCTTTTCCATTGCGTCTTTCGCTGATGCTCTAGGTCATACATGTGGGTCAATTGCAGAACACACAGACATTTTGGAGAGATTGGAGTGACGCCCCAAGTGACGATAGGTTGCATGGATTTTTCTAGCTGTGGATTATCAGGAGAAAAAAACAGCAGCATTATTCAGGGAGGATCGGACTTTCAAGTTCCAATTGATGATTCTCAAGTTGTCATAAAATCCATTGGGTTCAAGTGGCCTTGCTCGTACTGCCATAAATGGGTTGACGCTGAAGCACCTGAATCTCTCCAGCACAGGTTTGAATAACGAAGGGGCAAGACTGCTATCGGAAACACTCGATCATGTTCGTATTGAAGAATTATGTCTTGGGGACAACGGAATCGGAGATGATGGCGTGGAACACTTCCTTTCGGCGAGAAACTCTGGCTATTTGGTAGAGCTGGATTTATCAGAAAACCAAACAATGTCACTATGCTCAAAAAGTTGTTAGTCAATTATTGAAGCAGAACATGCTAATATGATGTTAGACTCAATCTCAAAGAAATCAAAGCTGGAGAAGTTATTCATTTTGGGGGGCGATAAGAATCATAGAGTGTGCCAAATTTAAAGCGTTTAATATGTGACGCGTCCACTTTTGATTCGTTGAGCCAATCAAATGATCATCTGAAGAGGATTGGTGTATGGAAGACAGGGAGAATCTGCAACGATCAGTGAAATCACATGGATAATGCTCACATGGAAAAACTGAAGGAGGAAAACGCAAGCCTCAGACTGAAAAACGAGCAGCTTGAAAGGAGAATGAGCAACTTCTGTCCTAAAGTAGGGCTCTTGCTGTCAATACCACTGTAGAATAAAAATGCTTAACTCGAGATACATTATTCCTTTTCCAATAAAGTATAACACCTACCATCAATTATGAAACGCTCAAAGACTTCAAGTATACCTTGAAGTCCTCTTTGTGCTTGTTGCTGGTAAACCAGAAAAGTTGATACCCAGTTACCCAGTTGTTCATACCTTGTTCATACCGGTATCAACGAAAAATAACAAAAAGTCGTTTTTAGTATTGTGTCCTTTCTCCACCCCGATCTACCCCGATGCATTAGCTGATAATATGGTTAAAGTTAGGATATAGTTTGATGGGTTTCGTCCGATCAAAGGCCGTCCGTATGGTTAAAGTACCCCGTTTTTTGTAGATAGTCACCTGTTTGGTTTGTTTCTGTTTGGTTCGCGTTTGGTCCATATTGTTTTGGCGGGAACGGCCACCTATTATGGTTCCAGAGTGTTCTGGGCTAGTGTCGCATCCAGGTACTACGTATGCACTCTCAACTCTATGAAATCACGTGATCACTACTTCATAAAACCTCATCATGCTGGGTCACACAACCACCCAAACGCTGACCTTGTCTCAGTACAGTGTACAGTGGACGATAACCCAATTCCCTGAACTTGCTACTGCTATTATTCATACGGTCCTTATTGCTCTCATCCATACTGACTTATTAGGCGTATTGCCCCATATCCTCCCTCATGAACTGCCGCCGCAGCAACCGTACCAACGCAGGAAAAAATGATAGAAGCAATCGTCATCTAGAGATCCCTCCAGTTTCGGTCTTATCCAAGGCCCAGAAAGACAAGCCTTCATCCGTATCCACAGCTTCTATCACACCTATTGACATGAGAGAAATCACGGCAGGTATTCAGGACCGATACGATCACCTTCGTCCACCTTGTAGACGTGACGCCGATGACGACGACGACGACGACGACGATGATGATGATGATGATGATGAATTGGTAAAAGTTATGGTGGGTGATGTGTATGTCATCAACGACGATAGGGGGTTTGGCCGGGC